>JAQOWT010000183.1:0-35302 GCA_030407085.1 Trichopria drosophilae | reverse complement strand
ATTGTTTATAACAATTTTTTTAAAACAATTAAGCAATTTTAAATTTAATTTGGTCCAAATAATAAATTTTTTTTTATGTTTTGAGCCATTCCTAAACAAAAAAGGTCTGTAGTAACTTTTGCGTACGCGATTGGCGCATTTCTCGAGATAAAAATTCCCTGAAAATAAAAAAGAATTCGACTTTTTGCAGTATTCAGCACTCTGCCACAGCGACACATGTAATTTTTTTTGTAAATCCTTTAGAACTTAGGCCTAAACTCTTCTTTCTGACCGCGTATTTTCAAGCTAGAAAGTTAGTTTTAATCATTCATTTATAAAAGACTGTAAATTCCGCGGTCCAAAATACGGGTACAAAAATACCTGGATTAATCCAGGATAATTAAAACGAGTGCCGTGGGACAATACTGGATGTGGGCATGTTTACAAAAAAACAGCACCTAGTAAAACTCAAATAAATTGGCGAAGGTTTAAAATTATTGATTTTAAAAAACGAATATTTCTGCTTAAAATATAAGGTTACAAGAATAATTTAAGCCTAGGTGGATAACAGAAAAAAATTAACACTGCGTCGATGTGTCGTGTGCTGAACAGCTGCAAAAAATCTACAGTTTTTTTTTTTATTTTCGGGAATTTTTGGATCTCGGGAAATGCCGCCATCGTGCGCAGAAGTTTACATTAGAACCTTTTTTCTGGTCAGAATTGCGCCGACCGAAGAATATACAAAAATGTTTTTAGGAAGCGAAAAGTAAAGAAAAAATTATATTTTAATTGTTTAAAAACAAATTGTTATATAACAATGACAAACCATCCGGAGAGCTTTCCACCCTAAAAATTCGGATTCAGTGACACCAAAATACGGTAAAAAATAACGAGGTGGATCCGGCGGGAACTTGATAACATGTCGATGCGTGCCAATACTAGATGTGCGTATATTTACAGACAAAAAATCAGCCGTTAGTAAAACTTCAATAAATGGCGAAGGTTTAAAATGAATGATTAAAAACTAACTTTCGTGCTTGAAATATAAGGTCAGAAGAGGTGTTTAAGCATAAGGTAGATAAAAAAAAAATTACATGTGTTCGTTGTGGGCAGTGTGCTGAATACTGCAAAAAATCGAATTTTTTTGTTTATTTCGGGAATTTTTTTCTCGAGAATGACGCCATCAGTACGCAAAAGTTACTAAAGACCTTTTTTGTTTATGATAATAGGCCCTAAAAAATAAAAAAAAAAATTTTTTTGGACCAAAAAATTTAAAATTGTTTAATTGTTTAAAAAAATTGTTATAAACAATTTCGGCCCACTCGGAGAGCAATCCACCCTCGAAATTCGGATTCAGCGGCCCATAATACGTCGGAAACACCTTGCTGCATAAGGGGACCTATAAAAGGCTACGAAACGGTCCCTGCTCCTACACTAAAGAACAAAAGTTCCGAAACAGAATTTAAAAACACCTGTTACAAAAGCAAATTATACTTGTCTTTATACCGTTCAAATAGAAGCAGTTGGGCATTGCGGAATTTCCTACCTACCTACCAGACGGGATGAAATGATAGGGGTCATCGTTCAAAGCTGTGTCGAGTAAACAATCGTTAAAAACTCCTTTTTAAAATATATAATGCCGTATAGGGTCAACCGTAATTAGTTAATGACCATCGTTAATTTCACACTCTATTATATAACCATTATCCGATTTTCTTGTAAATACTACATTCTCGTGTTTATGTTTGTCAACTTTCACGCTTGTTACTATTTAATGTCGCCATAAATTAAAAAGAAAAGTCGGTCACCATCAGTATATTAACAAAAGTTTCGGAACAGAATTTAAAAACAACTGTTACAAAAGCAAATTAGACTTGTCTTTATACCGTTCAAATAGAAGCAGTTGGGCATTGGGGAATTTCCTACCTACCTACCAGACGGGATGAAATGATAGGGGTCATCGTTCAAAGCTGTGTCGAGTAAACAATCGTTAAAAACTCCTTTTTAAAATATATAATGCCGTATAGGGTCAACCGTAATTAGTTAATGACCATCGTTAATTTCACACTCTATTATATAACCATTATCCGATTTTCTTGTAAATACTACATTCTCGTGTTTATGTTTGTCAACTTTCACGCTTGTTACTATTTAATGTCGCCATAAATTAAAAAGAAAAGTCGGTCACCATCAGTATATTAACAAAAGTTTCGGAACAGAATTTAAAAACAACTGTTACAAAAGCAAATTAGACTTGTCTTTATACCGTTCAAATAGAAGCAGTTGGGCATTGGGGAATTTCCTACCTACCTACCAGACGGGATGAAATGATAGGGGTCATCGTTCAAAGCTGTGTCGAGTAAACAATCGTTAAAAACTCCTTTTTAAAATATATAATGCCGTATAGGGTCAACCGTAATTAGTTAATGACCATCGTTAATTTCACACTCTATTATATAACCATTATCCGATTTTCTTGTAAATACTACATTCTCGTGTTTATGTTTGTCAACTTTCACG
Organism: Trichopria drosophilae; assembly: GCA_030407085.1. Lineage (NCBI taxonomy): Eukaryota > Metazoa > Arthropoda > Insecta > Hymenoptera > Diapriidae > Trichopria > Trichopria drosophilae. The sequence goes on along the minus strand of JAQOWT010000183.1, from coordinate 32,803 downwards.
CTTGTTACTATTTAATGTCGCCATAAATTAAAAAGAAAAGTCGGTCACCATCAGTATATTAACAAAAGTTTCGGAACAGAATTTAAAAACAACTGTTACAAAAGCAAATTAGACTTGTCTTTATACCGTTCAAATAGAAGCAGTTGGGCATTGGGGAATTTCCTACCTACCTACCAGACGGGATGAAATGATAGGGGTCATCGTTCAAAGCTGTGTCGAGTAAACAATCGTTAAAAACTCCTTTTTAAAATATATAATGCCGTATAGGGTCAACCGTAATTAGTTAATGACCATCGTTAATTTCACACTCTATTATATAACCATTATCCGATTTTCTTGTAAATACTACATTGTCGTGTTTATGTTTGTCAACTTTCACGCTTGTTACTATTTAATGTCGCCATAAATTAAAAAGAAAAGTCGGTCACCATCAGTATATTAACAAAAGTTTCGGAACAGAATTTAAAAACAACTGTTACAAAAGCAAATTAGACTTGTCTTTATACCGTTCAAATAGAAGCAGTTGGGCATTGGGGAATTTCCTACCTACCTACCAGACGGGATGAAATGATAGGGGTCATCGTTCAAAGCTGTGTCGAGTAAACAATCGTTAAAAACTCCTTTTTAAAATATATAATGCCGTATAGGGTCAACCGTAATTAGTTAATGACCATCGTTAATTTCACACTCTATTATATAACCATTATCCGATTTTCTTGTAAATACTACATTCTCGTGTTTATGTTTGTCAACTTTCACGCTTGTTACTATTTAATGTCGCCATAAATTAAAAAGAAAAGTCGGTCACCATCAGTATATTAACAAAAGTTTCGGAACAGAATTTAAAAACAACTGTTACAAAAGCAAATTAGACTTGTCTTTATACCGTTCAAATAGAAGCAGTTGGGCATTGGGGAATTTCCTACCTACCTACCAGACGGGATGAAATGATAGGGGTCATCGTTCAAAGCTGTGTCGAGTAAACAATCGTTAAAAACTCCTTTTTAAAATATATAATGCCGTATAGGGTCAACCGTAATTAGTTAATGACCATCGTTAATTTCACACTCTATTATATAACCATTATCCGATTTTCTTGTAAATACTACATTCTCGTGTTTATGTTTGTCAACTTTCACGCTTGTTACTATTTAATGTCGCCATAAATTAAAAAGAAAAGTCGGTCACCATCAGTATATTAACAAAAGTTTCGGAACAGAATTTAAAAACAACTGTTACAAAAGCAAATTAGACTTGTCTTTATACCGTTCAAATAGAAGCAGTTGGGCATTGGGGAATTTCCTACCTACCTACCAGACGGGATGAAATGATAGGGGTCATCGTTCAAAGCTGTGTCGAGTAAACAATCGTTAAAAACTCCTTTTTAAAATATATAATGCCGTATAGGGTCAACCGTAATTAGTTAATGACCATCGTTAATTTCACACTCTATTATATAACCATTATCCGATTTTCTTGTAAATACTACATTGTCGTGTTTATGTTTGTCAACTTTCACGCTTGTTACTATTTAATGTCGCCATAAATTAAAAAGAAAAGTCGGTCACCATCAGTATATTAACAAAAGTTTCGGAACAGAATTTAAAAACAACTGTTACAAAAGCAAATTAGACTTGTCTTTATACCGTTCAAATAGAAGCAGTTGGGCATTGGGGAATTTCCTACCTACCTACCAGACGGGATGAAATGATAGGGGTCATCGTTCAAAGCTGTGTCGAGTAAACAATCGTTAAAAACTCCTTTTTAAAATATATAATGCCGTATAGGGTCAACCGTAATTAGTTAATGACCATCGTTAATTTCACACTCTATTATATAACCATTATCCGATTTTCTTGTAAATACTACATTCTCGTGTTTATGTTTGTCAACTTTCACGCTTGTTACTATTTAATGTCGCCATAAATTAAAAAGAAAAGTCGGTCACCATCAGTATATTAACAAAAGTTTCGGAACAGAATTTAAAAACAACTGTTACAAAAGCAAATTAGACTTGTCTTTATACCGTTCAAATAGAAGCAGTTGGGCATTGGGGAATTTCCTACCTACCTACCAGACGGGATGAAATGATAGGGGTCATCGTTCAAAGCTGTGTCGAGTAAACAATCGTTAAAAACTCCTTTTTAAAATATATAATGCCGTATAGGGTCAACCGTAATTAGTTAATGACCATCGTTAATTTCACACTCTATTATATAACCATTATCCGATTTTCTTGTAAATACTACATTCTCGTGTTTATGTTTGTCAACTTTCACGCTTGTTACTATTTAATGTCGCCATAAATTAAAAAGAAAAGTCGGTCACCATCAGTATATTAACAAAAGTTTCGGAACAGAATTTAAAAACAACTGTTACAAAAGCAAATTAGACTTGTCTTTATACCGTTCAAATAGAAGCAGTTGGGCATTGGGGAATTTCCTACCTACCTACCAGACGGGATGAAATGATAGGGGTCATCGTTCAAAGCTGTGTCGAGTAAACAATCGTTAAAAACTCCTTTTTAAAATATATAATGCCGTATAGGGTCAACCGTAATTAGTTAATGACCATCGTTAATTTCACACTCTATTATATAACCATTATCCGATTTTCTTGTAAACACTAAATTGTCGTGTTTATGTTTGTCAATTTTCACGCTTGTTACTATTTAGTGTCGCCATAAATTAAAAACAAAAGTAGGTCACCATCAGTATATTAACAAAAGTTTCGGAACAGAATTTAAAAACAACTATTACAAAAGCAAATTAGACTTGTCATTATACCGTTCAAATAGAAGCAGTTGGGCATTGGGGAATTTCCTACCTACCTACCAGACGGGATGAAATGATAGGGGTCATCGTTCAAAGCTGTGTCGAGTAAACAATCGTTAAAAACTCCTTTTTAAAATATATAATGCCGTATAGGGTCAACCGTAATTAGTTAATGACCATCGTTAATTTCACACTCTATTATATAACCATTATCCGATTTTCTTGTAAATACTACATTCTCGTGTTTATGTTTGTCAACTTTCACGCTTGTTACTATTTAATGTCGCCATAAATTAAAAAGAAAAGTCGGTCACCATCAGTATATTAACAAAAGTTTCGGAACAGAATTTAAAAACAACTGTTACAAAAGCAAATTAGACTTGTCTTTATACCGTTCAAATAGAAGCAGTTGGGCATTGGGGAATTTCCTACCTACCTACCAGACGGGATGAAATGATAGGGGTCATCGTTCAAAGCTGTGTCGAGTAAACAATCGTTAAAAACTCCTTTTTAAAATATATAATGCCGTATAGGGTCAACCGTAATTAGTTAATGACCATTGTTAATTTCACACTCTATTATATAACCATTATCCGATTTTCTTGTAAATACTACATTGTCGTGTTTATGTTTGTCAACTTTCACGCTTGTTACTATTTAATGTCGCCATAAATTAAAAAGAAAAGTCGGTCACCATCAGTATATTAACAAAAGTTTCGGAACAGAATTTAAAAACAACTGTTACAAAAGCAAATTAGACTTGTCTTTATACCGTTCAAATAGAAGCAGTTGGGCATTGGGGAATTTCCTACCTACCTACCAGACGGGATGAAATGATAGGGGTCATCGTTCAAAGCTGTGTCGAGTAAACAATCGTTAAAAACTCCTTTTTAAAATATATAATGCCGTATAGGGTCAACCGTAATTAGTTAATGACCATCGTTAATTTCACACTCTATTATATAACCATTATCCGATTTTCTTGTAAATACTACATTCTCGTGTTTATGTTTGTCAACTTTCACGCTTGTTACTATTTAATGTCGCCATAAATTAAAAAGAAAAGTCGGTCACCATCAGTATATTAACAAAAGTTTCGGAACAGAATTTAAAAACAACTGTTACAAAAGCAAATTAGACTTGTCTTTATACCGTTCAAATAGAAGCAGTTGGGCATTGGGGAATTTCCTACCTACCTACCAGACGGGATGAAATGATAGGGGTCATCGTTCAAAGCTGTGTCGAGTAAACAATCGTTAAAAACTCCTTTTTAAAATATATAATGCCGTATAGGGTCAACCGTAATTAGTTAATGACCATCGTTAATTTCACACTCTATTATATAACCATTATCCGATTTTCTTGTAAATACTACATTCTCGTGTTTATGTTTGTCAACTTTCACGCTTGTTACTATTTAATGTCGCCATAAATTAAAAAGAAAAGTCGGTCACCATCAGTATATTAACAAAAGTTTCGGAACAGAATTTAAAAACAACTGTTACAAAAGCAAATTAGACTTGTCTTTATACCGTTCAAATAGAAGCAGTTGGGCATTGGGGAATTTCCTACCTACCTACCAGACGGGATGAAATGATAGGGGTCATCGTTCAAAGCTGTGTCGAGTAAACAATCGTTAAAAACTCCTTTTTAAAATATATAATGCCGTATAGGGTCAACCGTAATTAGTTAATGACCATCGTTAATTTCACACTCTATTATATAACCATTATCCGATTTTCTTGTAAATACTAAATTGTCGTGTTTATGTTTGTCAACTTTCACGCTTGTTACTATTTAATGTCGCCATAAATTAAAAACAAAAGTAGGTCACCATCAGTATATTAACAAAAGTTTCGGAACAGAATTTAAAAACAACTGTTACAAAAGCAAATTAGACTTGTCTTTATACCGTTCAAATAGAAGCAGTTGGGCATTGGGGAATTTCCTACCTACCTACCAGACGGGATGAAATGATAGGGGTCATCGTTCAAAGCTGTGTCGAGTAAACAATCGTTAAAAACTCCTTTTTAAAATATATAATGCCGTATAGGGTCAACCGTAATTAGTTAATGACCATCGTTAATTTCACACTCTATTATATAACCATTATCCGATTTTCTTGTAAATACTACATTCTCGTGTTTATGTTTGTCAACTTTCACGCTTGTTACTATTTAATGTCGCCATAAATTAAAAAGAAAAGTCGGTCACCATCAGTATATTAACAAAAGTTTCGGAACAGAATTTAAAAACAACTGTTACAAAAGCAAATTAGACTTGTCTTTATACCGTTCAAATAGAAGCAGTTGGGCATTGGGGAATTTCCTACCTACCTACCAGACGGGATGAAATGATAGGGGTCATCGTTCAAAGCTGTGTCGAGTAAACAATCGTTAAAAACTCCTTTTTAAAATATATAATGCCGTATAGGGTCAACCGTAATTAGTTAATGACCATCGTTAATTTCACACTCTATTATATAACCATTATCCGATTTTCTTGTAAATACTACATTGTCGTGTTTATGTTTGTCAACTTTCACGCTTGTTACTATTTAATGTCGCCATAAATTAAAAAGAAAAGTCGGTCACCATCAGTATATTAACAAAAGGATCGGAACAGAATTTAAAAACAACTGTTACAAAAGCAAATTAGACTTGTCTTTATACCGTTCAAATAGAAGCAGTTGGGCATTGGGGAATTTCCTACCTACCTACCAGACGGGATGAAATGATAGGGGTCATCGTTCAAAGCTGTGTCGAGTAAACAATCGTTAAAAACTCCTTTTTAAAATATATAATGCCGTATAGGGTCAACCGTAATTAGTTAATGACCATCGTTAATTTCACACTCTATTATATAACCATTATCCGATTTTCTTGTAAATACTACATTGTCGTGTTTATGTTTGTCAACTTTCACGCTTGTTACTATTTAATGTCGCCATAAATTAAAAAGAAAAGTCGGTCACCATCAGTATATTAACAAAAGTTTCGGAACAGAATTTAAAAACAACTGTTACAAAAGCAAATTAGACTTGTCTTTATACCGTTCAAATAGAAGCAGTTGGGCATTGGGGAATTTCCTACCTACCTACCAGACGGGATGAAATGATAGGGGTCATCGTTCAAAGCTGTGTCGAGTAAACAATCGTTAAAAACTCCTTTTTAAAATATATAATGCCGTATAGGGTCAACCGTAATTAGTTAATGACCATCGTTAATTTCACACTCTATTATATAACCATTATCCGATTTTCTTGTAAATACTACATTGTCGTGTTTATGTTTGTCAACTTTCACGCTTGTTACTATTTAATGTCGCCATAAATTAAAAAGAAAAGTCGGTCACCATCAGTATATTAACAAAAGTTTCGGAACAGAATTTAAAAACAACTGTTACAAAAGCAAATTAGACTTGTCTTTATACCGTTCAAATAGAAGCAGTTGGGCATTGGGGAATTTCCTACCTACCTACCAGACGGGATGAAATGATAGGGGTCATCGTTCAAAGCTGTGTCGAGTAAACAATCGTTAAAAACTCCTTTTTAAAATATATAATGCCGTATAGGGTCAACCGTAATTAGTTAATGACCATCGTTAATTTCACACTCTATTATATAACCATTATCCGATTTTCTTGTAAATACTACATTGTCGTGTTTATGTTTGTCAACTTTCACGCTTGTTACTATTTAATATCGCCATAAATTAAAAAGAAAAGTCGGTCACCATCAGTATATTAACAAAAGTTTCGGAACAGAATTTAAAAACAACTGTTACAAAAGCAAATTAGACTTGTCTTTATACCGTTCAAATAGAAGCAGTTGGGCATTGGGGAATTTCCTACCTACCTACCAGACGGGATGAAATGATAGGGGTCATCGTTCAAAGCTGTGTCGAGTAAACAATCGTTAAAAACTCCTTTTTAAAATATATAATGCCGTATAGGGTCAACCGTAATTAGTTAATGACCATCGTTAATTTCACACTCTATTATATAACCATTATCCGATTTTCTTGTAAATACTACATTGTCGTGTTTATGTTTGTCAACTTTCACGCTTGTTACTATTTAATGTCGCCATAAATTAAAAAGAAAAGTCGGTCACCATCAGTATATTAACAAAAGTTTCGGAACAGAATTTAAAAACAACTGTTACAAAAGCAAATTAGACTTGTCTTTATACCGTTCAAATAGAAGCAGTTGGGCATTGGGGAATTTCCTACCTACCTACCAGACGGGATGAAATGATAGGGGTCATCGTTCAAAGCTGTGTCGAGTAAACAATCGTTAAAAACTCCTTTTTAAAATATATAATGCCGTATAGGGTCAACCGTAATTAGTTAATGACCATCGTTAATTTCACACTCTATTATATAACCATTATCCGATTTTCTTGTAAATACTACATTGTCGTGTTTATGTTTGTCAACTTTCACGCTTGTTACTATTTAATGTCGCCATAAATTAAAAAGAAAAGTCGGTCACCATCAGTATATTAACAAAAGTTTCGGAACAGAATTTAAAAACAACTGTTACAAAAGCAAATTAGACTTGTCTTTATACCGTTCAAATAGAAGCAGTTGGGCATTGGGGAATTTCCTACCTACCTACCAGACGGGATGAAATGATAGGGGTCATCGTTCAAAGCTGTGTCGAGTAAACAATCGTTAAAAACTCCTTTTTAAAATATATAATGCCGTATAGGGTCAACCGTAATTAGTTAATGACCATCGTTAATTTCACACTCTATTATATAACCATTATCCGATTTTCTTGTAAATACTACATTGTCGTGTTTATGTTTGTCAACTTTCACGCTTGTTACTATTTAATATCGCCATAAATTAAAAAGAAAAGTCGGTCACCATCAGTATATTAACAAAAGTTTCGGAACAGAATTTAAAAACAACTGTTACAAAAGCAAATTAGACTTGTCTTTATACCGTTCAAATAGAAGCAGTTGGGCATTGGGGAATTTCCTACCTACCTACCAGACGGGATGAAATGATAGGGGTCATCGTTCAAAGCTGTGTCGAGTAAACAATCGTTAAAAACTCCTTTTTAAAATATATAATGCCGTATAGGGTCAACCGTAATTAGTTAATGACCATCGTTAATTTCACACTCTATTATATAACCATTATCCGATTTTCTTGTAAATACTACATTCTCGTGTTTATGTTTGTCAACTTTCACGCTTGTTACTATTTAATGTCGCCATAAATTAAAAAGAAAAGTCGGTCACCATCAGTATATTAACAAAAGTTTCGGAACAGAATTTAAAAACAACTGTTACAAAAGCAAATTAGACTTGTCTTTATACCGTTCAAATAGAAGCAGTTGGGCATTGGGGAATTTCCTACCTACCTACCAGACGGGATGAAATGATAGGGGTCATCGTTCAAAGCTGTGTCGAGTAAACAATCGTTAAAAACTCCTTTTTAAAATATATAATGCCGTATAGGGTCAACCGTAATTAGTTAATGACCATCGTTAATTTCACACTCTATTATATAACCATTATCCGATTTTCTTGTAAATACTACATTCTCGTGTTTATGTTTGTCAACTTTCACGCTTGTTACTATTTAATGTCGCCATAAATTAAAAAGAAAAGTCGGTCACCATCAGTATATTAACAAAAGTTTCGGAACAGAATTTAAAAACAACTGTTACAAAAGCAAATTAGACTTGTCTTTATACCGTTCAAATAGAAGCAGTTGGGCATTGGGGAATTTCCTACCTACCTACCAGACGGGATGAAATGATAGGGGTCATCGTTCAAAGCTGTGTCGAGTAAACAATCGTTAAAAACTCCTTTTTAAAATATATAATGCCGTATAGGGTCAACCGTAATTAGTTAATGACCATCGTTAATTTCACACTCTATTATATAACCATTATCCGATTTTCTTGTAAATACTACATTCTCGTGTTTATGTTTGTCAACTTTCACGCTTGTTACTATTTAATGTCGCCATAAATTAAAAAGAAAAGTCGGTCACCATCAGTATATTAACAAAAGTTTCGGAACAGAATTTAAAAACAACTGTTACAAAAGCAAATTAGACTTGTCTTTATACCGTTCAAATAGAAGCAGTTGGGCATTGGGGAATTTCCTACCTACCTACCAGACGGGATGAAATGATAGGGGTCATCGTTCAAAGCTGTGTCGAGTAAACAATCGTTAAAAACTCCTTTTTAAAATATATAATGCCGTATAGGGTCAACCGTAATTAGTTAATGACCATCGTTAATTTCACACTCTATTATATAACCATTATCCGATTTTCTTGTAAATACTACATTGTCGTGTTTATGTTTGTCAACTTTCACGCTTGTTACTATTTAATGTCGCCATAAATTAAAAAGAAAAGTCGGTCACCATCAGTATATTAACAAAAGTTTCGGAACAGAATTTAAAAACAACTGTTACAAAAGCAAATTAGACTTGTCTTTATACCGTTCAAATAGAAGCAGTTGGGCATTGGGGAATTTCCTACCTACCTACCAGACGGGATGAAATGATAGGGGTCATCGTTCAAAGCTGTGTCGAGTAAACAATCGTTAAAAACTCCTTTTTAAAATATATAATGCCGTATAGGGTCAACCGTAATTAGTTAATGACCATCGTTAATTTCACACTCTATTATATAACCATTATCCGATTTTCTTGTAAATACTAAATTGTCGTGTTTATGTTTGTCAACTTTCACGCTTGTTACTATTTAATGTCGCCATAAATTAAAAACAAAAGTCGGTCACCATCAGTATATTAACAAAAGTTTCGGAACAGAATTTAAAAACAACTGTTACAAAAGCAAATTAGACTTGTCTTTATACCGTTCAAATAGAAGCAGTTGGGCATTGGGGAATTTCCTACCTACCTACCAGACGGGATGAAATGATAGGGGTCATCGTTCAAAGCTGTGTCGAGTAAACAATCGTTAAAAACTCCTTTTTAAAATATATAATGCCGTATAGGGTCAACCGTAATTAGTTAATGACCATCGTTAATTTCACACTCTATTATATAACCATTATCCGATTTTCTTGTAAATACTACATTGTCGTGTTTATGTTTGTCAACTTTCACGCTTGTTACTATTTAGTGTCGCCATAAATTAAAAACAAAAGTAGGTCACCATCAGTATATTAACAAAAGTTTCGGAACAGAATTTAAAAACAACTATTACAAAAGCAAATTAGACTTGTCATTATACCGTTCAAATAGAAGCAGTTGGGCATTGGGGAATTTCCTACCTACCTACCAGACGGGATGAAATGATAGGGGTCATCGTTCAAAGCTGTGTCGAGTAAACAATCGTTAAAAACTCCTTTTTAAAATATATAATGCCGTATAGGGTCAACCGTAATTAGTTAATGACCATCGTTAATTTCACACTCTATTATATAACCATTATCCGATTTTCTTGTAAATACTACATTCTCGTGTTTATGTTTGTCAACTTTCACGCTTGTTACTATTTAATGTCGCCATAAATTAAAAAGAAAAGTCGGTCACCATCAGTATATTAACAAAAGTTTCGGAACAGAATTTAAAAACAACTGTTACAAAAGCAAATTAGACTTGTCTTTATACCGTTCAAATAGAAGCAGTTGGGCATTGGGGAATTTCCTACCTACCTACCAGACGGGATGAAATGATAGGGGTCATCGTTCAAAGCTGTGTCGAGTAAACAATCGTTAAAAACTCCTTTTTAAAATATATAATGCCGTATAGGGTCAACCGTAATTAGTTAATGACCATCGTTAATTTCACACTCTATTATATAACCATTATCCGATTTTCTTGTAAATACTACATTCTCGTGTTTATGTTTGTCAACTTTCACGCTTGTTACTATTTAATGTCGCCATAAATTAAAAAGAAAAGTCGGTCACCATCAGTATATTAACAAAAGTTTCGGAACAGAATTTAAAAACAACTGTTACAAAAGCAAATTAGACTTGTCTTTATACCGTTCAAATAGAAGCAGTTGGGCATTGGGGAATTTCCTACCTACCTACCAGACGGGATGAAATGATAGGGGTCATCGTTCAAAGCTGTGTCGAGTAAACAATCGTTAAAAACTCCTTTTTAAAATATATAATGCCGTATAGGGTCAACCGTAATTAGTTAATGACCATCGTTAATTTCACACTCTATTATATAACCATTATCCGATTTTCTTGTAAATACTACATTCTCGTGTTTATGTTTGTCAACTTTCACGCTTGTTACTATTTAATGTCGCCATAAATTAAAAAGAAAAGTCGGTCACCATCAGTATATTAACAAAAGTTTCGGAACAGAATTTAAAAACAACTGTTACAAAAGCAAATTAGACTTGTCTTTATACCGTTCAAATAGAAGCAGTTGGGCATTGGGGAATTTCCTACCTACCTACCAGACGGGATGAAATGATAGGGGTCATCGTTCAAAGCTGTGTCGAGTAAACAATCGTTAAAAACTCCTTTTTAAAATATATAATGCCGTATAGGGTCAACCGTAATTAGTTAATGACCATCGTTAATTTCACACTCTATTATATAACCATTATCCGATTTTCTTGTAAATACTACATTCTCGTGTTTATGTTTGTCAACTTTCACGCTTGTTACTATTTAATGTCGCCATAAATTAAAAAGAAAAGTCGGTCACCATCAGTATATTAACAAAAGTTTCGGAACAGAATTTAAAAACAACTGTTACAAAAGCAAATTAGACTTGTCTTTATACCGTTCAAATAGAAGCAGTTGGGCATTGGGGAATTTCCTACCTACCTACCAGACGGGATGAAATGATAGGGGTCATCGTTCAAAGCTGTGTCGAGTAAACAATCGTTAAAAACTCCTTTTTAAAATATATAATGCCGTATAGGGTCAACCGTAATTAGTTAATGACCATCGTTAATTTCACACTCTATTATATAACCATTATCCGATTTTCTTGTAAATACTACATTCTCGTGTTTATGTTTGTCAACTTTCACGCTTGTTACTATTTAATGTCGCCATAAATTAAAAAGAAAAGTCGGTCACCATCAGTATATTAACAAAAGTTTCGGAACAGAATTTAAAAACAACTGTTACAAAAGCAAATTAGACTTGTCTTTATACCGTTCAAATAGAAGCAGTTGGGCATTGGGGAATTTCCTACCTACCTACCAGACGGGATGAAATGATAGGGGTCATCGTTCAAAGCTGTGTCGAGTAAACAATCGTTAAAAACTCCTTTTTAAAATATATAATGCCGTATAGGGTCAACCGTAATTAGTTAATGACCATCGTTAATTTCACACTCTATTATATAACCATTATCCGATTTTCTTGTAAATACTACATTCTCGTGTTTATGTTTGTCAACTTTCACGCTTGTTACTATTTAATGTCGCCATAAATTAAAAAGAAAAGTCGGTCACCATCAGTATATTAACAAAAGTTTCGGAACAGAATTTAAAAACAACTGTTACAAAAGCAAATTAGACTTGTCTTTATACCGTTCAAATAGAAGCAGTTGGGCATTGGGGAATTTCCTACCTACCTACCAGACGGGATGAAATGATAGGGGTCATCGTTCAAAGCTGTGTCGAGTAAACAATCGTTAAAAACTCCTTTTTAAAATATATAATGCCGTATAGGGTCAACCGTAATTAGTTAATGACCATCGTTAATTTCACACTCTATTATATAACCATTATCCGATTTTCTTGTAAATACTACATTCTCGTGTTTATGTTTGTCAACTTTCACGCTTGTTACTATTTAATGTCGCCATAAATTAAAAAGAAAAGTCGGTCACCATCAGTATATTAACAAAAGTTTCGGAACAGAATTTAAAAACAACTGTTACAAAAGCAAATTAGACTTGTCTTTATACCGTTCAAATAGAAGCAGTTGGGCATTGGGGAATTTCCTACCTACCTACCAGACGGGATGAAATGATAGGGGTCATCGTTCAAAGCTGTGTCGAGTAAACAATCGTTAAAAACTCCTTTTTAAAATATATAATGCCGTATAGGGTCAACCGTAATTAGTTAATGACCATCGTTAATTTCACACTCTATTATATAACCATTATCCGATTTTCTTGTAAATACTACATTCTCGTGTTTATGTTTGTCAACTTTCACGCTTGTTACTATTTAATGTCGCCATAAATTAAAAAGAAAAGTCGGTCACCATCAGTATATTAACAAAAGTTTCGGAACAGAATTTAAAAACAACTGTTACAAAAGCAAATTAGACTTGTCTTTATACCGTTCAAATAGAAGCAGTTGGGCATTGGGGAATTTCCTACCTACCTACCAGACGGGATGAAATGATAGGGGTCATCGTTCAAAGCTGTGTCGAGTAAACAATCGTTAAAAACTCCTTTTTAAAATATATAATGCCGTATAGGGTCAACCGTAATTAGTTAATGACCATCGTTAATTTCACACTCTATTATATAACCATTATCCGATTTTCTTGTAAATACTACATTCTCGTGTTTATGTTTGTCAACTTTCACGCTTGTTACTATTTAATGTCGCCATAAATTAAAAAGAAAAGTCGGTCACCATCAGTATATTAACAAAAGTTTCGGAACAGAATTTAAAAACAACTGTTACAAAAGCAAATTAGACTTGTCTTTATACCGTTCAAATAGAAGCAGTTGGGCATTGGGGAATTTCCTACCTACCTACCAGACGGGATGAAATGATAGGGGTCATCGTTCAAAGCTGTGTCGAGTAAACAATCGTTAAAAACTCCTTTTTAAAATATATAATGCCGTATAGGGTCAACCGTAATTAGTTAATGACCATCGTTAATTTCACACTCTATTATATAACCATTATCCGATTTTCTTGTAAATACTACATTCTCGTGTTTATGTTTGTCAACTTTCACGCTTGTTACTATTTAATGTCGCCATAAATTAAAAAGAAAAGTCGGTCACCATCAGTATATTAACAAAAGTTTCGGAACAGAATTTAAAAACAACTGTTACAAAAGCAAATTAGACTTGTCTTTATACCGTTCAAATAGAAGCAGTTGGGCATTGGGGAATTTCCTACCTACCTACCAGACGGGATGAAATGATAGGGGTCATCGTTCAAAGCTGTGTCGAGTAAACAATCGTTAAAAACTCCTTTTTAAAATATATAATGCCGTATAGGGTCAACCGTAATTAGTTAATGACCATCGTTAATTTCACACTCTATTATATAACCATTATCCGATTTTCTTGTAAATACTACATTCTCGTGTTTATGTTTGTCAACTTTCACGCTTGTTACTATTTAATGTCGCCATAAATTAAAAAGAAAAGTCGGTCACCATCAGTATATTAACAAAAGTTTCGGAACAGAATTTAAAAACAACTGTTACAAAAGCAAATTAGACTTGTCTTTATACCGTTCAAATAGAAGCAGTTGGGCATTGGGGAATTTCCTACCTACCTACCAGACGGGATGAAATGATAGGGGTCATCGTTCAAAGCTGTGTCGAGTAAACAATCGTTAAAAACTCCTTTTTAAAATATATAATGCCGTATAGGGTCAACCGTAATTAGTTAATGACCATCGTTAATTTCACACTCTATTATATAACCATTATCCGATTTTCTTGTAAACACTAAATTGTCGTGTTTATGTTTGTCAATTTTCACGCTTGTTACTATTTAATGTCGCCATAAATTAAAAAGAAAAGTCGGTCACCATCAGTATATTAACAAAAGTTTCGGAACAGAATTTAAAAACAACTGTTACAAAAGCAAATTAGACTTGTCTTTATACCGTTCAAATAGAAGCAGTTGGGCATTGGGGAATTTCCTACCTACCTACCAGACGGGATGAAATGATAGGGGTCATCGTTCAAAGCTGTGTCGAGTAAACAATCGTTAAAAACTCCTTTTTAAAATATATAATGCCGTATAGGGTCAACCGTAATTAGTTAATGACCATCGTTAATTTCACACTCTATTATATAACCATTATCCGAGTTTCTTGTAAACACTACATTGTCGTGCGTATGTTTGTCAATTTTCACGCTTGTTACTATTTAGTGTCGCCATAAATTAAAAACAAAAGTAGGTCACCATCAGTATATTAACAAAAGTTTCGGAACAGAATTTAAAAACAACTATTACAAAAGCAAATTAGACTTGTCATTATACCGTTCAAATAGAAGCAGTTGGGCATTGGGGAATTTCCTACCTACCTACCAGACGGGATGAAATGATAGGGGTCATCGTTCAAAGCTGTGTCGAGTAAACAATCGTTAAAAACTCCTTTTTAAAATATATAATGCCGTATAGGGTCAACCGTAATTAGTTAATGACCATCGTTAATTTCACACTCTATTATATAACCATTATCCGATTTTCTTGTAAATACTAAATTGTATTTTTTTTTTTTTTTTTTTTTTTACTTTTTACCGATCCGCTACCATACTTCACTTGCAAGAAATGGGATATAAAGCATGCTATAACCGTATTCCGAACTTCATCCTTCATTTACAGCATTACCGTTGATATTACGAAAAAAATGTATATAACCTTTTTTATAGAGAATTTGATCCTCTATCTTTTTTGTTTGAAACATTTTTTCATTCGATTTGTACTTTTGAAAATAAATGCGAAAATTCGAAAAAAACGCGTTTTTTTTCAGTTTTGACCTTGAAAATGACCTCGTCGCCAATTTTCATGATCATATTCGTAATCAGCGCATCAAAATACATAAATATACGCTAGTGCCGTTGAAATCGGGGGTGTTACCTAATCGGAAGTATATCCTTAAAAGCATACATAGTGATCTCGAAACCTTAACAGTTAAAGAAGAAATTACAAAATGTTGTAAAAGTACTAATCTCAAAAATCACGGAAAACCTCATGGAACTTTTCAAAAAAAATCGAGACTTTAAAGAGGAATACCAAAGAACAATTTATATTTATAATAGAAAACTAGGTTCAATGCCATACGAATATCTTAAGTTTTTTTAGAAGGTTGCTTCAAAGGACACACTACTTACATCCCCAATTATGCGTCATAAATATTACTGAATGTCCTATATAAATGTAGACAGGTTCTATTAACCTAGGATTCAAACAAACAAACAAACAAAAATAGACGCTGTAGGCAATATGCTGGTAGTTGCAAGTTGACGTTAAATTAGTTATCCGACCATAACCGCAGGCGTCAGTACCTGACTGATCCTACACTGCAGAAAAAAGATCAGTTGGCGCAATAAATCACTTAGTGCTACCAAATCCAGACGTGAAATTTATTGGGGTCACTAAGAAAGTAGTTGCACTAACCAATTGATAAGATTTGTGTTAAATATTTAATTGGTTAATAACCAATTCATTTCATAGTGAAATTATTTACTTGGCTGCCCCAACCAGTTTCTCGTCTGGAACTGAAAGCACCAAGTGGCTGGGTGCCTCAACAAATCCTTTTTTTTCCGTGTAGGCAAAACTAAAAATAATTAAATAGTAGAGCAATACGATCACGATGAATGATCGCCTGAGATGAACCAACTGGGAATTGGATGGAATTTGTTGGCTGAGACAACCAGTTTATTGATTGTCAAATCCAATAAATCGGTTGAATTAGTACTTCCAACCAATTTATTTGCTGGATCTTGGGTTTGAAATGTAGTAGGTTAGGGCAACCAATTAATTGGATAAGTCGCTCAACTAACACTATGTTATGTTACCCTTGGTACTAAAAGATCTATTTTATCCTTGTATTTAGATCACTAAGTCATGTGACTGCGCGAAAATGCAAATAACTTTTTTCGTTCATCGGTTTTATTTTTTACTTGCTGTATATTGAATAGAAATAGCAAAGAATATTGTAACTGATACTAATTTTTCGCTTCCTATTTGCAACTTGTTTTCTGTATAAATATCGGACATATATCAAATACGAATAAATATACGATGAATAAGTTGATTCATTTATTTGAGTTATTTGCAATTGTAAATTTTGCAATTCGTTCGTATTTTTCCAAGAATGTACGTGACGACGGGAAGTGATAAATCTTTAGCCCTGCCAGGTTTTCTCTTCTTGTGCGCCGTTACTTTAGTCATTCTTCCTTTTCTTTCTCTCGTAATCACGTGTAATCTGCCGACACGACTAGTAGACTGTGAACCATCCGACTGGTCCATGATATTCCAGACAATACTTTCGCGGCTACGCACGTGTGTTTACAAAATGGAGTATCGTTGCGATGCTTCGAGAACAGGCCATCTGCGCGCAACGTCTATACCGAGGATGTGAAAAGATGCCAAGATCGTTTTCTTGTTCTTTACGCATATTTAAACAATCCAAAGTTGCTTCTAACTTTAATAAGCTCATTACTGCAGAAAATTATATGTCAATAGTATTAAAAATAAATCAAATATTTTCTGTTAGATGGGAGGTTATAAAAACATAATATGCGGTACATTTAAAACAACGTGTTTTTTTAATATTTTTATATTTTATAACAGAGATATTCATTACGTGAAATTTTTATTCAAATTTCGATTAATGGATTGCAAATATAACTCAGAAAAATGTTTCACATTATTATTTTGTACAAGTGGGAGTTGAATGTGAACAATGAAACTTGTTATATGATTTTAAAATATGTACATTCATGGTTTCAGATATTTTCGTTAATAAAAGTTTTAAAATTGAAATTTTTTAAATTTAATACACGACAGTTTATCGATTACCAGAGGGATGAAATTATATCCTTCGAGTTGCATTATATTGAATAAGAAATATTAGTCATTTCTTAGTTTGGGAAGCTGTAAGTCGCTGCAGATCCAACGCATGTTCATTGATTTATAGGTCAGTAATTCAAGTATTATTTTATATTTAATATTCAGACACAATTTTATGAACTACATTAGAAATGTGTTCTAATTAATTGGTAAGTAACCAATTTACTTCCTTATGTTACTATTTATATGGTTCAACCCATTTCTCGCGTGGATCGGAGAGTACTAAGCGCTTGGTTGCTCCTACCAATCCTTTTTTCCGCGTTCCTTGCTGTAAAATATTATAAAATGGTAAGCAGAGATTGAAACTATACTGCTCGACTATTTTTTTAGGGTTGTTTTTTTGTCTTTTAATGGTTCCATTCTTTGACTGCCAATGCCAGCCTCAAGTGAGGAAATTAATATTTTCAATTCCCTATCCATTTGTCTCAGATGAGTGATTAGTAACTAACAATCCAATTTAAAATATTGCCTTAAGATTTGTTCTGTCATCTTAAAGTCTTCAAATACGGATTAACATTCATCATAAGCATCAAATATTTTATGTAAAATTTTAATTTTAATTTTTTGAGAATGCAAAGCATTTTTATTTAGAATTGCAGCATTTTAAGTTATGTTTTTGATGGGATATTTTCGTTAAGGACATGCTAATTTTACAACACGCTATAAGTGAAAATGCTTACGAGTGGCAACCTGCAAGCTTTTCCTCTACCAATAAGTGAAACCTAATCCCACTGCGTTTTGTCTTTGTGTTTTTTATAGACATTTTTTAAATAATTTTACATAATTACAAATTATAGAAAAATCACATTTATCCTCATAAACTCATATAATCCTATTGTAACAATCTACAACATTTCAGTTTATGGCCTAGTAGCGAAATGGTACATTGTGCAAATAGGGACCACAATATAAGCTTGCCGACGAGTGAGAATTTGACACTTGACATTATAGTATAAACATTTCCGGCTGGTTGTTCCAACCAATCCTTTGCCCGTATATTGTAACAAATGTTTCAATTATTAAAATCCTCTGGATAGCGATGAAAATATTTGTTTTCATTCATTTCTTCATTAACGGCCACAAGAAAGTTTTTGAAACTCTCCTATTACGCGTAAAAAAAGAGTTCTTTGGGCAACCCAACAAACTGGCTTAGTGCTTTGAGATCTAGTAATTAAATTGGTCGGGTGGACCACTTTATCCAATTTATTGATTCCCCGTATATAAAAGAATATATTGCTATTTGACTAAAAGAAGGAAAATGTTAGGTTCCACGTCAAAAATCACTATCTCAAAATATCCAAAAAAAAAAACACGACTTAAAGGCACAACAACAAAAAACACAAGACAAAAAGTCATACCAACAAATAAATACGACAATAAAAAGCACTGACAAAGAAACACACCGTAAATGTATATAATGGTTGTGAAAAATTGATATTGGAACATTTTTTTGTGAAAAATAAATAAGAATGGAAAACATTCATGAAGTATATCGAAACAACGTGCGAAATATGTTGACGGACCGAAATGGGGAACCAATGTTCATCAATTAACACTGTCCGACACTGATTTTTCCTTTGACAACGGCGGGATCATTTCCCGCGCCATCACATCCCATTTTTGAGAATAGTGAAGTTAAAGGTTTTGCTATAAAATGCCATCGCGCCATTATTTTCAGCCCAAAAAATACGTTTGGAAATGATAGGTACTGCGATTTTCAAAGACAAACAAAAAGTTAAATTTCGTACGTTAGTAACAAACATTGTTGTCGAAGAGTGCCATAACAAATTTAATAACAGTATACAACATAATCATACAAGTATGGGACAGTTGATGCAAGTCATTCGTGAAGATCACAACAGTACAGAAATATTACCAATAAGACCAACTTTCAGCAGGAAGACCCATTGAACCAAAACGATGAAAACTATAGAAAGATTACAACGTACGTATGAAAAATATTATTAAAAAATACTCAAAAGAAATAGATATAATTAATTGTTTAGAGAATCTTTTAACGCGTATTGTTATATAAAATTTTATGTATTTTCCTAATATGTAATCATATATATAATACAATAAATTTTTCGAACGAATTATCCGCATGATTTTTGTCGTAAGGTCCTAAAGTCAGAGTGATTTTTTTAAATCTTTCGTTGCTGTCATCTTTATGCGTGCTACCAAATTTTAATATTTTAAAAAAATGCGATGATTTATCCTGAGACGGGTTTGTGTTGTTTGGGACCGAGACTTGCCGGACCACTTTGTTCATAGTTCACGGACAATTAAAATACAGGACATAACACGAAAGGGCTAGGAAAGTTTGGAAGGACTAATGGGGGATTTATTATGTTAATTTGCACATGCTATATTTCAAAAATCAAGATTTATCAATTGTAGGTTTTAAAATTAAAAAAAAAACAATTTTTAACATTTTTTATTTAGTTAAAATTTGTATTATTGTAAGTTCACTAGAGTCGTATAAAAAATATTGTATTGTTAAAATAACATTTTGTTTTACACGCAGAATTTTATTTATGGACATGTACAGTTAATGCTCTGAATAATTTGTTTTATAAAATGTCGAGAAATTTTTTTTCTATTACAAATTCTTCATTCCGTCTTGGATTTAATTCCTAACGAGAATCGAAATGAAAATTAATTCCACGGTTGTTTTAGAAATTAGAGTGATAAGAAAAAAGAAAATATTCCACTGATTTTTTAACATTTTTGGTAATTTAATACGATTTTGAATAAATAAAACGGTTTTAATCAGAAGAGATATTGGAAGCATTGTTATAAAATAAATTGAATTTATTCATTGTTATGAAATGACTTCAACAAAATGGTATCTTTATACAGGGTATACGATATTTAATGGGGAATAAGACAAAATGACTCATACGATATGATGGATGAAAAATAATACAATTGGCAGGCAGGTAAAATTGAAGTATTCTGTAAAAACCCGAAAACAGAAAACGAGGTATCAAAGCAGATATTTTTGTACTTTTGATTCTAATATTTTAATGTAATCGGAGTTTACTATAAAAAATAATTATTGTATTCTGACATTTCATTCTATAGGATCCAAGGAATATTTCTATTTTATTACTCTGTTTTTTATAAAGTGATTCTATTGTTAGGATGCTATAAATATGTAAATAATAATTATAATAATAAAATTCATGTTATTTTCTTTTCGCAACTACGATCCGTCATATTAAATCCTACATTTGTTCTTTATAATATAAAAACATTTTTTATCTGAAAAACCCTAAATACCTACAGTTTATATTAATTTGATTTTATTAGACACACACCGAAAAGGTTTATTCTGCAGATTACGCCGAAAATAAAATTTGTGGAAAGAAAAAATAAAACAAAAACTAAACAACAAATTGTTTTTGAAATTTTTTTCTATTAATTTTTTAACCGAAATAGTACGTTAGTCTTTCCAGCAAATGAAGAATTATTCAACATTATTCAAAAGTAATGAGTTTCATGGGTTTGAATTCTATTTGTGTTCTAATTCCCTTTTTCAATCACTTATTAAATTCGGATTTAAGAATATACTCCCGTTTTAATTACTTCTAAACGATTGATTTTTACCGAAATCTTGTCAATAGTTCTGAATAGTTCTGAATAATATTTAGATCACTTTTAGAATTCATAAGCTAGCAAACTAAAACCGATTCTAATAGATTTAGATTCTTAATTATTTTGACTTCGTTTGAATTCAATTTATGAATCTATGGAGAATAATTCACGAATGTTTTTGAATATATCCACAGCGAGTCTTCATTATATCTTAGTTCAGGATTATTTTAAAGTAATAATTAAATCGCCAAACTTTATCTAGCGCACAGAAATTGACACATCACATAGTGCGTATACATAACCTTTCTTTTTCATTTATATGAATTTAAAAGTATTAAGCATGGATAAGTTATTCAGAATTATTGATTGAAGAAATTTTCAATACATCTGCAAAGATTAAAAATAATTCGAAGTATATAAAGATTTGAAGTGAATTTACATATCGAGTACCCAATTATTGGGTACTCGATTTTCGTTTGCTATGAAGTACGCACTTAAATATTGAGCTTAGTACGTCGAAGAGAATTGAGAAGTATTGAAAAATCCTTAAATTGAATCCTATTTTGTACATTTTTTTTCCTTAGAAACGTATTAAGAGTTCACTTTTGAATTCGGTGCAATACTTGCATACAGCTATCGCTCTTTGAATGATTTTTAATTCTTCCATGCGTATTAGTTTGAACAGTTTTCAATAATTTTGAATATATACATGCCCTAGAAACTCTGGAAATAATTTTTCAAGTATTTGAATATATCTGCAACTTACCTGTTGTTAAGAATACAAAAGTATTAACATTCTGAATACATGGTAATACCCAGTAAACGAAAATTCATTCACTGCATCATTTCTGAATAGGTTTTCTCATCGTCTGGAATGAATTTCAATGAGAACATACTTCAGATATGTTTCATGTTTTACTATTTTATAATTCAAATTTATTGAAATTCATTTCTTTAAAGCGAAGATAACTATTTTTCCATTGTAATTAATTCAATCTTCAACTGTCCTATTTGCAATTTTCTATTGAAATTCATTAACGTTAATACTTTTTCCATTCTACTTTTTTCCCATTCAAAATCACTGAAGAGAACAACTTTCTACAAAATATCAACCATTAAAAGTAACTGAAATTTATTTTTTAATTGAAATTTATTCAAGAAGTTAAGAAAGCTAATTCAAACGTGATGTCATGAATAATTTTCAATCGACCTTCAATGAATTTTCGTTTACTGGGTACTTTTTGTCGGATTAAGGAATAGGATTCAGATGTATTTTTTTCAATACTTCTGAATACTTGTTGAATTACATGAGAAGGATAAGTTCTCTTCGCAACCTGCATATTTGTTGACATTAGTTCTGAATTTTTTGTCTATGCGGCGGCGATGTATCTATGTCAATACACATTTTTTAATTTAATTTTAAAATGGCCTTATGATCTTTATGATTTGATGAAATTGAAGTCTGTATATATTGTCAAATAGTAAATGACATTCAAAAAATTGAAGTATTAATAAAAATGTGTACAAATAACAAAAATTACGAAAATTGGGGCAGAACTGTATTGTCTGTGTAACCAAATTCGTGAAAAATACATCAGCACTCTCTTGTATATTCAGGGTGAACTGTTTGAAATTTGTTACCTTCTGAAGATACTGAATGCACGGTGGGTAATTAAAAAATTTCTCACTTACCGACTGCTGGATTTACCATCTGGTGTGTGTGGAGGAGTATGATATCGACCGAACGTCTTAAGTCATTCTTGATCTTCGTGTCATGGAATCTGTCATACCGACAGATGATCCTACCGACAGTTTTTCAATTTACCAACTGCGAAATAGTTTTACCGTGCAAGTAATTTATCTTTAATGTAGAACACTTTTTCTTTACTCATATTATATTAAATATGTAAGGTATGTTCTAAAATGTTTTCTTTCTTTTTACCATGATACCTCAAGTAATATGTCGAAAAGGTAGGAATTACGCCAAAACACAACTTAATTAACAATATTTGAATCATTTTCTCGAAACTAGGTCTTTGCAAGGGCAATTATAAATTTATAATAATATCAAAGATTATTTGGTGTCCAATATTCTCAATTAATTCCACATATAGTCATTACAATTACCTTTAAAGGGTTTCTAAAGTAGTCCGCCGTTAAAGTAGGAATTTATGTTAAAAAAAGTAAATTAAAATTGTCTGAATCAATTTTTCAAAATTCGAGCTCTGCAAGAGTAATTCTAGTTGATATATTTGGACTGTTACAGAATAACAAAGAAGTTAATTAAAAATTAACCAGAGTTATTGAAGATAAATTAAAATCATCTATTTCCAATAGTTCTCGTCCAATTCCTGATCAATTTTTTTCGGTATTCGTTAAATGGCCGTATATAGTAATTTTAATTACATTTTTTATGAACTTCCTCTAAAATGTATTTGTTACCATTCTTAAAATCTTTCTTAGCATTGAGAATAATTTAGGATTGTTCATTTTCAAATGGATCATAGGAGCACTGACAAAAAATATCCACAGTTAAATTTAGTATATCACGTAGTTGGAAAAATATTGCTGAAACTACTATGAAAAATAGTGAAATTTTACATTTTTGTACGCGACTTTACTAGACTGTTTAACCAACTATATCCTCATAGTTGTTTTAACTAATATCATGTTCGGTCCTCATTTCGGACTATGATCATAATCATTATAACTACTTTTCTTTGAGTTACATTTTTTTCATTTATTTATTTCAAAAGCTATCATACTTGATTATATGATTCAAAATTGTATTATGTAATAAAATTACTGCCAAATCCAGTTGAATGTAAAATAATACATCTCCAGGAGTTTCTTCTAATAAGGATTAGTAAATTCGTGAAAAAATTTAAGCAAAATTTGCCAAAAATGTGCAAAATTTAAAGTTGATCAAACAACGTGGCCATGGAAATGTTCAATTTTCTGTTATCCTCAAATTACAGCATCACAGAATTTGTACTTAACATAACAAAAAAGGCCGGAGAATAAAGTTCCGAAAATCAACACACCGAAAGGTCAAAGATTCGATATAGCATGGCTCCAGCGTGATTTTCTTCACTTTGTCTTTGAAAATTTGGCAAAAAGACAGCAAATTAAAATATTTACGCAATATCAAAATTTTAGCCTTCCGGGGTTTTGATTTTCAGAACTTTGTTCCCCGGCCACAAAAAAGTTAAACTTATCGGGAAAGTAAAATGTGAACTAGAGATTATAATTAAATACAAAAACATTCTTTTTATTGGAATGTAAATATCATAAGTAGGTAATATTAAAACGTTACAGAAACGTTTTCAAAAAGTTTCATGTCTGTTTCATTGTCCGTTTACAAGGCGCTCTAGAAAAATATTAGAAACTTTGCAGACTTTTTGTGCTGGTCGAAAAGCCGACAGTTCAGAAAAAAAGACTAAAAAAACTGAGAGTTCAAAATAAAGATTGACACTGAAAAAAAACGACTTTGACAACCAAAACATACAAAAATTAGAGTTCGCTTTTCAATGTGCTGATTTTTAGAGTTTTCTGTTTTTTTTTACAGGTACCCGAAGTTCGCCAATTTATTTTTTCTATGTTACCACGTGACGAAAAATCCTGGAGTTTGAATCCGATCAGAATATAAATTTAGTAATTCAGATTAGTGTTATCATTTCCTTCCATAATCTATAAACATTTCACGAGTATAAACCAACTATTTAACAGAGGAAAATAAATATGATACAAAACTTAAAAAAACAAGAAGCTTCTAAAATATGTATATATTCATTATATCTGACAAGAATAGACATCTTTATAATATTTCAAATTGCCATTTTATCACGTTCCAAAGTTTATTTCCGCTATAATGATAGAGAAATTGACAAAAGAATGCTTGTACATTGTTGCATTCACACGAACGTAAGTTCAACGTCTTAATATGTTTTAGAGACAACTATGTGACAAAGCTAAACAAGACAATCCAATAAGAATTTTTAGTACATTTTTTGCTGACTTTTCTACCTTGAAATGGATTAAATCTAAAAAGTCACTCTTAAGTACTTCGCACTCTTGAAAACTAAACCTTCGTCATTTCCTTCGGAGCTGTTATTGTGTTCCATGAATTGCGGAAAATTGGGATGATCATAAAAAGGCCCTAAGCTTTTGTGGTGTATTTATGTCGTTCACAGTCTAACAAAATATTTATTTATATACAGTGAGTATTATGCAACAATGTTATCTTTAAAATTATTGGATGCTCGACTACATTTTTTAGGGTACAAAGTGTATATTATGTCTCTGTATAGAACGTTACCTACATTTTAGTTGAATGTTAATATTAATTAAAAACTTACTTAAATTGTTTGAGCGTTGAAAAAAAAGGAAAATATTTGGCGTACTATTGCATGTGATTTGATTTCTCATTTATAAAAATGTACATATATTGATGCGGTGCCACATGCACTACAAAATCAAGTGTCTTAATTTAAGACCCCTATGTGATCATTTTGAAGGTATTTCTTGCTGTCTTGGAATATAAGACACGCATAAGTATCCATTCCGTGTATCAAAAATTTGTTTGCAATAATTACTTAGGATTACTTTTATCTCAACTGTGAAACACATTCCGCCGATAACGCTTTTCACTTCATACAATTTTTCATAGAGACGAATTTGAGATTACTTTTGGAATATTTTAAGGATTCATTTATTGCGAAAATTGGGGACTACTTAAAAAAATTTTTATTTTTTGTTAGACAGTGTAACAAATTAATATGCGATTGCTTCCGATTGTGATTTACTATTTACATACATATTGACTCTAGTTTAATTTCTCGTTCTTCGTCTAACAGTCTTTTCAACTAAAAATGCAGTAAACTCTGTCCAAGAATTTAGAAAATGTTCAAACGTTAATAGGCTTGTACACACGGAAATTATGGTTAGTTACAACAACTATGTAAAAGTAGTAAGCACAAAAGTAGTGGCAATAAACGCAACAACGAAACTTGTCATTCCAATAAACTAATGTTTGTTACATAGTAATTTTAAATAGACTAACTATCCAAATTTGTAACATCTGTTTCTTACTATACGTTTAGTAGTTGAGGTCATTATTTATTCTAGTGAAAAATCGAGACTTCTAACCTTTTTAACATGCCCCGTTTTAAAACACAAAAACACGACGACTTTTTAATAAAATATTTAATACAGTTTATTAGGTATTTCGGGTCAATGAAAAGGTATCCAATAACAAAATTTGAAGCTCAGTTAGGTATATGATGGCCTCTTAAATACTCCAAATCCATGATTTCTTTTAGTTCTATTTTCTAAAATACAAATCTAACAACAAAATTGTTGCATGAAAAAGATAGAGCGGTAGATTGGATTAGTTTATAAAAAGAGCGGGGACGTAGGGAGGCAGGACTAGAAAAATTTATTGCATGTCTTTATTACAGTAATTATATTTTAATTAATAAATAATACAAACAAATTAGTTTGAACTAAAATTGCAGTGCTGATTTTGGGTGTCTACCTGATATTTATTGGTTGCGTACGAATTGAAGAGATTTTTTCAATCATTTATTTATTAGTAGTAATGTAAAAAATAATACATTATAAATCACGATAAATGTTTTTGACACTTATATAAAATATAATGGTAACTACGAAACCTACAATAGTAACGCCAACTAGTGAATCTAGCTGAGACATATTTACTATTTTTTGCAGTTTGGTATCAACAAAAAAAATTTTTTCTTCGTGGTGCAAATGAATTAACCTTTTAAATTTTGTCCATTTACACACTCAGAAAAAAATTTAGTGAATTTAAGTAAATATAATGAGTTACGCAGTGGGAACTAATTATTTTGTTACAGTTTTTTTTTTTTATTTTTTAGCTGCATAGAGTTCAAAATAACTAACGCAACATGATATTAACTTAATTTAAGTCAGTTGCACGAAAATGTAGGTTAAAAACTACTACAGATTTACTTCCTACTGTGTAACCTCAACATTTAGTTAAAATTTATTACATAAGTTTTCTTAGTGCAATCATCTATAAAAACAAAAAAAAAAAAAATTATAAAAAAACCATACGTGAAATTTAGTTTCAATTGTTCCTAGATCTTCAACCAGAGTTCGATGATGATTACTTGTATTATCTGCTCTTTAAAACTAAACCAATGGACTAAAAAGTTTTCTGTTATGGGAAGGACCCAACTAATCTCTTAGAACATCGTATGTTAACTTTAATTTTAAATTGTTATTTTAAAATTGTCAAAATGTACAAAGCGTTAATTTCTTATCATCGTTATTGCAATCCTAGAAATGTGATAAATCCTTTTGAATACGTAATCTGAATTTTAAAAGATATTTTAAAATTACATTCCTTAGTTATTTATTGGAAGTTATTAGAATATAAAATTACCTGCAAAATGCTTAAATGAGTACATATCTTTTATAGATTTTCTTATTATAACTGTGAATATTAATATTGGTTATATATTGAAAAACCACATACGTTATAACATATGAAAAACCATTATTGTTGAGGATGAAATTTTTACCTTGTGTATGTAGGTGACTTTCCAGCAGACAAGTCAAAGTTACATATCTTTTAATGATATCCCTATTTTTTCATACCCAGAATACTTTCTGGTTCTCACCACTTGGAAAAAAACTTCGACTATCTATGATATCATTATATATACTGCAATGTTTACTAAAAGAGTTCGTAAAGCCTTAACTTTAAGCAGTGTTGACTACAATACATAACAATTAATTTATTTTCAATTAAAAGTATCAGGTGAATTTAAGTGATCAGGTCTCATATGAAGTCAGTCAGACAGGCAATTATTATTCATCTTCCAAGTAACGTGATTATCCAGATACAAAATAAAATAAATCGTTTTTGGCGTATATTGTAAAAACCCGGGAAATTAAATTTCACGCTTTCTTTCAGGACCGTCAGATCTAATTTTTATGCCTCTTTAGAACGTAAGAAAAATATAGGCATCCTCAGTTTAGCGTCGAAAAACGGTCCTCAACCTTTTCCGTTGTCAGTTTTCTTTATAGGACATTTACACTTACAAAATTTCCCAACCCATTTGAAAATCGTTGGAGATAAGTAAAAAGTTTTGAATCAATGGACATTACATTGAACTATTGAAATCATTAATATTTCTGAAAGCATTTAACAAGAAACCATTCAAAGTCTGAAAATGCATACTTTTTAATATTTTAATATATAAAAATGCTGTGACTTGATATTTTGTAAAATAAAAGTTGTTGCGAATGTAACAATTATGAAGATTACGACGTGTTGCATAGAAATGTCCACAACGTATTTTAAAAAAACCTTACGACACAAAATATCAAAATTTGGATAATTAAATCAGAAAGTATTAAAAATTAATTTGTCCTCGTTTGATATCAAACAAATTTAGTTTCAAATTTTATTTTTATTATTATGCAGTTTTTACTGAATGTTAAGAGAAACCTTTCGTATGTGAAAAATGTCGTATAAGAAGTTTTGATTTAAATTTTAACTTTCTAGAAGTTTAATTTGTGGATATAAATTATTTTAGATATGCTTCAATTTAATCAATTTTAGAAATGAACTAACAATGTGATCAAAAGGCAACATTTATATTAGAGATAATTGGAATAATTGGAACTTTCGTCGTCAACATGTATATGAAAATACTGAAGTTTCTGTAATTTTGTTTGATTAAGAATTTTATATAAAAAAAGTTCATTGTCGATTTTTATCCTATTCATCTGCATAATTACTATTATAAAATAAATTAAGCGTTTTCGTCTTTTCTTCATTAAAAAATAATTGCACTAAATTTTTTTAGACCTTAATAATTTTTAAATATAGTAAGTTAAATACATAACATAAAAGTGACTATTACATAACATTGAGGAAGATAAACCGATTTAGGTTTCATTAGGATACTATGCACTACGTAACCCATTGTTAAAAAACAATGAATTTTCATGGTCTTTAAAATGAGTCATCAACAGACCAAAACAAATTTTAGGGAACAAAAAGGAATTGTCTGGTCAAGACCACCCGGGTGCAAACACTTACCCCACTCCAACAATATGTTTACTGAAGAAATTTCTGACCACTATAACTGACAATTTTATACCTGCTGCTAACTCGACCGCAAGCCTATTACAAATATCGTGACTCCCCAGGTGTCAACTAGTCTACCACAAAAGTAGTCGACTCACCATTACAATAGCCGAACATTTCGAATCTTGGCACACATTTCCGTAAATATCTCTGGAACTTCCTTGTCAATCGAAACGTATTACCGTTTGACTAGGAACCAGAACCCGCAAGGGACGTATGTAAAAAAGGTTTGAGCACGTCCAACATTTTCAGTATATATTTAGCCAATTTTTCCCATGTAAAGCTACTTGTGACATTTGTTTCGGATTACAAGTGCCGCGGTACCTGGACGGAAACCGCCACGGAGTTTGTGCGCCAAAGTTTCTGTCATGTGGTAGGAGTTATCTACTTTGGAGGTAAATTTTGACTGGGACGAAGGGGCGCGTAAGTGAGATACTCGTTGGAGGTTTCAAAAAAGTTATTTTTAAGTGATAGGAACTGTTAAGACAATTATCAAAGAATTTTTTAAAATATATAAGTATAATGCAGAACACGTTGAAGGAATTGCATTCTTTGAAAATCGTTTAACAACGGAGAGATCGTCAGTTTTTCACTATACCTTCAAAGCTTCGTGCTTTACTTAAGGGGAGGCACCACGTTCAAGATCAACTGCATGAAATACATTTTTTTTAAATTTGAAAACAATATTTTTTTAGTAATTTTTAACGAGGAATTCAGTGGTGATAGAATAAAAAGTCTGCGAAAGTTGTTTGATCTATAAATTGTAGCTCAAAACAACATTTTCTTTTTTTAAATAATGCTAGTACATTTTTCTAAATTACTTTAAAAATTCAACAAAATTAGGGTGAACATAAAATGGTCGTTTTCGATACAAGGGCGTATGCGTAAAGAACTTTACACACACACACACGTGTGCCGAAATATTGTTTACGTACGGCTTTTTCGTGCGTAAAGTATAATCGAGTGCGTAAAGTTTACTTTACGCACCGAAAATACGTACATAAACATATTTTTCACACTCTGTGCGGAAAATGCTATTTTGCTCCCTAAATTGCGGGAGCAAAATAGCACGCCCTCGTATAAGAAAATAGTATTTGCAACAAATACTCGCTTCGCTCGTGCGTCAAACTCGCACTTATCGGCAAACACTTATTTTGCTCCCTAGTTGCACAATCTACTATTTCTAAATAATTATGTATGGATTTTTAAAAATTCCACTTTTTTAACAAAAAAAGAACAAAGTTTTATTGAACAAACCAAATTTTGTAATCGTTAAATGTGACTAGAAATAATTTTTTCGACCCCTAATTTAAGCTTCTACATTTTTTTAAATTAATGTAAAAATTCAAAAAATTGATGGTGAACCTAAAAACACACTTTCCAAAGAATTACTTATAGATTTTAAAAAATTTCATTTTTGTCAAAAAAATTTTTTACACTTTTTATTGTAGCATCACTAAATTCCACGTCAAAAATTACTAAAGAAATAATTTTTTCAAATTTTAAAAATTTCATAGTGTTGATTTTGAAGGAGGGCCACACCTTAACGAGATTCAAAATAGAAAAAAAAAATATATTATTTCAACAAAAAATTTGTTCCTATAAATTTTCTGAACCTTCCTTTTCAATAGATTCACCTCTATAATATTTTCTAATTTATTATTGAGAAAATTAATTATTATTAAATCTATTAAACAAAAAATTAAAGAATTTCGTTCTTTTGTTTTGAAATGGGAAAGCTTTAAAAACATGTGTATTCCAGAATGACATTGCAAGAGTATGTATGAAATTTCTTAGTCACTGATTAGAAATTAACAAAAGCTTTCTTAAGTAACGCACAATGCACGTTTAATAGAATTCCATGCATAACTCTAAAGCATATGACCGGTAAACTTAAAATTCAGTTGAAAACTGCGCCTTAAACATATTTCATGTTAATACATTGCAGTGCTTGAACATAAACATGTCTGGGCATTCCAAAATTTGTCGTCTAATCGTCGGATGATCAGAGATCTGTATGAGATAACGACATATTCGGCATGCAAAGTCTAACCAGATGGCCCGACGATGCTCGACAATCAATCTTCGGAATAATGATGAATTGAACTATTTGTAGACTTTACTAATTAATTGGAGCTTAAAGTCTTCATAGTGTCTAGACATATATATTTCAGTAGAATGCAGAGTTTTCTGAAGTGCCACACGTGCAATACGTGCAGGAGCCAGGGTAGTTCGGATTTTACTTTATTCTGCACGCTTCATGTTCAGTTCAATAACCCTTCTTGCAATGTATTTTATATTTTACTCAATAAAGTTAAATCAACAATAATTTGCTGATATGCAGTAAAAATGACTATTCAATTGTAAAATATTGCTACTTTGTAAGTCTGCCATCAAACCCCTATCGCGCGATAGTAATTTGTCCTATTTTTTAAAGATTCTATAAAATTTCTCTCAGTGTAGCTTCGATATATCAATGATTTTTTTTTAACTTTCTTTGAACACTCTTCCCAAATTTGTTATTAACAGTTCTTCATAAATTCCTATTAGGATAGTATCTGCAAAAAAAATAATTTTACTCAAGTAAATTTTAAGTCTAGAAACGGACAGTTGACATAACAAAATTCTTGAAATTTATATAAATTCCCCAAATGTGAAAAAAACTAATGAGGGTTGTAAAAACAACGTGCAATAAGTGATAAACCGAAACAGTGATCCAGCTGCAACTTTAAGTGTCAGAAACCAAACTGTGTATGTAATAATTGCTTAACATTCTCGCGCGAATCTCGAAATTTTTCATACTTAAGTTCATGTTTTCAGAATTTTATTTCTTGTATTTTTAAATCAATACTTGACATTCAGGTAACTAATGCAACCATTCAAGAATCTGGATATCACATTCACAGGTACATCAATTTTATGCGCAATCATATGCTAATTTTAAAACATACTTGTTTCTGAATATTACTCTCTAAATTTTAAACACTTAAAATTCACTGGTTCATATAATGTGCCACACTAGAAAAAGCGCCAACGAGAACTTCATTGTTTGATTCACGGAAATTTCTGCAAGAATCGGTAATCCTGGACGATTTCAAAAATAACACATACGTCTCCCAATTCCAATTTGGACCCTGTGTTTTATTTAAGTTTGGTCACAAAAAACCCTGTACACGGAAAAAAGGAATTTTAGACAAACTTCACTGAACTTTGATTTAAAATGGAAACAAACCGCCATATTTATGTAATTGAGGCTCACAGAAGAAGAACCGGTTAACCCCTTCGCTGCGGATGACAAAGATCTTTGTCATTTAGGACTTTTCTCTGACTGCGGCAAAAACGCAAATCTTTGTCATGACATAAATTAGTCTAATGAAGTCAATAATATATCCAATTTAAAAACTTGACCATTTCTAGCCAGCCTAAGGTATACCGAACAACATACCGTTGTCCTTTTTCAAAAACATGTTGTCAAAAAAAAAAGATATAAGTTCTTAAAATATGTTGTTTTTA
>JAQOWT010000182.1:0-35432 GCA_030407085.1 Trichopria drosophilae | reverse complement strand
TGACATAATTTGACGATGGGACACAAAGCGATACGGATTTTGCAGTAGATCGAGTTGCACAGAAGATGGTCTTACATTTCAACTACTAACGTGGCACACAAATGATGAGGTAAGAAAGAGCAAGGGAACTCTGTCCATAATCGATTTGAGAGTTTCGTCAGTTCCCTGTACGTATATGCCAAGACACACTAGACGTTAAGGCGGAGTGCTACAAAATTGGATTTTTCAAGTAAGTGTCTGTAAAAAGTTGTATATCATTCCTTCCATAAACAAAGATTACAAATGGTTTAGCATCCATTTGAGTATTTAATTTTTTTAAGAATTCCCTCCCCTAAACCAATTACTTATATCTTTACCTCATTTTCATGTGATTGATCGATAATCTGTTTCCCAAGTCTGATTTGGAAGCATCGTTTCACCCAAAGCAGCCTCTGTCTAGTCAATCGATGTTTCAATTTCTATACTTCGTTCCCCGGGTGAATTGGTTCAGCCAGCATAGAAGAAAGTGGTTGAGCTACCAACCTGTTAACATGCTACGTGAATTCGCCCCTCCGGTGAGTAGAGTTCTTAACGGACCTGACACTAATCAAAACTAATTATAATCTCCTACCACCCTTCAAATCAACAAAAAACGTTCATCGTCAAAAATAAATTCATTAGAATCTTCTATCGGTCTTAAAATCATCCAAAAACTTTATGCGTCAAGAATAATTTAATTACAGTCTTCTGTCGGTCTTAAGATCATCCAAAAACTTTATGCGTCAAAAATAAATTAATTACAATCTTCTATCGGTCTTAAAATCATCCAAAAACTTTATGCGTCAAGAATAAATTAATTACAATCTTCTATCGGTCTTAAAATCACCAAAAAACTTTATTCGCCAAGAATAAATTAATTACAATCTTCTATCGGTCTTAAAATCATCAAAAAACTTTATGCGTCAAGAATAATTTAATTACAATCTTCTATCGGTCTTAAAATCATCAAAAAACTTTATGCGTCAAGAATAAATTAATTACAGTCTTCTATCGGTCTTAAAATCATCCAAAAACTTTATGCGTCAAGAATAAATTAATTACAATCTTCTATCGGTCTTAAAATCATCCAAAAACTTTATGCGTCAAGAATAAATTAATTACAATCTTCTATCGGTCTTAAAATCATCAAAAAACTTTATGCGTCAAGAATAAATTAATTACAATCTTCTATCGGTCTTAAAATCATCAAAAAACTTTATGCGTCAAGAATAAATTAATTACAATCTTCTATCGGTCTTAAAATCATCAAAAAACTTTATGCGTCAAGAATAAATTAATTACAATCTTCTATCGGTCTTAAAATCATCCAAAAACTTTATGCGTCAAGAATAAATTAATTACAATCTTCTATCGGTCTTAAAATCATCAAAAAACTTTATGCGTCAAGAATAAATTAATTACAATCTTCTATCGGTCTTAAAATCATCAAAAAACTTTATGCGTCAAGAATAAATTAATTACAATCTTCTATCGGTCTTAAAATCATCCAAAAACTTTATGCGTCAAGAATAAATTAATTACAATCTTCTATCGGTCTTAAAATCATCCAAAAACTTTATGCGTCAAGAATAAATTAATTACAATCTTCTATCGGTCTTAAAATCAACAAAAAACTTTATGCGTCAAGAATAAATTAATTACAATCTTCTATCGGTCTTAAAATCATCAAAAAACTTTATGCGTCAAGAATAAATTAATTACAATCTTCTATCGGTCTTAAAATCATCCAAAAACTTTATGCGTCAAGAATAAATTAATTACAATCTTCTATCGGTCTTAAAATCATCAAAAAACTTTATGCGTCAAGAATAAATTAATTACAATCTTCTATCGGTCTTAAAATCATCCAAAAACTTTATGCGTCAAGAATAAATTAATTACAATCTTCTATCGGTCTTAAAATCATCCAAAAACTTTATGCGTCAAGAATAAATTAATTACAATCTTCTATCGGTCTTAAAATCATCAAAAAACTTTATGCGTCAAGAATAAATTAATTACAATCTTCTATCGGTCTTAAAATCATCCAAAAACTTTATGCGTCAAGAATAAATTAATTACAATCTTCTATCAGTCTTAAAATCATCAAAAAACTTTATGCGTCAAGAATAAATTAATTACAATATTCTCTCGGTCTTAAAATCATCAAAAAACTTTATGCGTCAAGAATAAATTAATTACAATCTTCTATCGGTCTTAAAATCATAAAAAAAATTTATGCGTCAAGAATAAATTAATTACAATCTTCTATCGGTCTTAAAATCATCCAAAAACTTTATGCGTCAAGAATAAATTAATTACAATCTTCTATCAGTCTTAAAATCATCAAAAAACTTTATGCGTCAAGAATAAATTAATTACAATATTCTCTCGGTCTTAAAATCATCAAAAAACTTTATGCGTCAAGAATAAATTAATTACAATCTTCTATCGGTCTTAAAATCATCCAAAAACTTTATGCGTCAAGAATAAATTAATTACAGTCATCTATCGGTCTTAAAATCATCCAAAAACTTTATGCGTCAAGAATAAATTAATTAGAATCTTCTATCGGTCTTAAAATCATTCAAAAACTTTATGCATCAAGAATAAATTAACTACAGTCATCTATCGGTCTTAAAATCATCCAAAAACTTTATGCGTCAAGAATAAATTAATTACAATCTTCTATCGGTCTTAAAATCATCCAAAAACTTTATGCGTCAAGAATAAATTAATTACAGTCTTCTATCGGTCTTAAAATCATCCAAAAACTTTATGCGTCAAGAATAAATTAATTACAATCTTCTATAGGTCTTAAAATCATCAAAAAACTTTATGCGTCAAGAATAAATTAATTACAATCTTCTATCGGTCTTAAAATCATCCAAAAACTTTATGCGTCAAGAATAAATTAATTACAATCTTCTATCGGTCTTAAAATCATCAAAAAACTTTATGCGTCAAGAATAAATTAATTACAATCTTCTATCGGTCTTAAAATCATCAAAAAACTTTATGCGTCAAGAATAAATTAATTACAATCTTCTATCGGTCTTAAAATCATCCAAAAACTTTATGCGTCAAGAATAAATTAATTACAATCTTCTATCGGTCTTAAAATCATCCAAAAACTTTATGCGTCAAGAATAAATTAATTACAATCTTCTATCGGTCTTAAAATCATCAAAAAACTTTATGCGTCAAGAATAAATTAATTACAATCTTCTATCGGTCTTAAAATCATCCAAAAACTTTATGCGTCAAGAATAAATTAATTACAATCTTCTATCGGTCTTAAAATCATCAAAAAACTTTATGCGTCAAGAATAAATTAATTACAATCTTCTATCGGTCTTAAAATCATCAAAAAACTTTATGCGTCAAGAATAAATTAATTACAATCTTCTATCGGTCTTAAAATCATCAAAAAACTTTATGCGTCAAGAATAAATTAATTACAATCTTCTATCGGTCTTAAAATCATCCAAAAACTTTATGCGTCAAGAATAAATTAATTACAATCTTCTATCGGTCTTAAAATCATCCAAAAACTTTATGCGTCAAGAATAAATTAATTACAATCTTCTATCGGTCTTAAAATCATCAAAAAACTTTATGCGTCAAGAATAAATTAATTACAATCTTCTATCGGTCTTAAAATCATCCAAAAACTTTATGCGTCAAGAATAAATTAATTACAATCTTCTATCGGTCTTAAAATCATCCAAAAACTTTATGCGTCAAGAATAAATTAATTACAATCTTCTATCGGTCTTAAAATCATCAAAAAACTTTATGCGTCAAGAATAAATTAATTACAATCTTCTATCGGTCTTAAAATCATCCAAAAACTTTATGCGTCAAGAATAAATTAATTACAATCTTCTATCGGTCTTAAAATCATCCAAAAACTTTATGCGTCAAGAATAAATTAATTACAATCTTCTATCGGTCTTAAAATCATCAAAAAACTTTATGCGTCAAGAATAAATTAATTACAATCTTCTATCGGTCTTAAAATCATCAAAAAACTTTATGCGTCAAGAATAAATTAATTACAATCTTCTATCGGTCTTAAAATCATCCAAAAACTTTATGCGTCAAGAATAAATTAATTACAATCTTCTATCGGTCTTAAAATCATCAAAAAACTTTATGCGTCAAGAATAAATTAATTACAATCTTCTATCGGTCTTAAAATCATCAAAAAACTTTATGCGTCAAGAATAAATTAATTACAATCTTCTATCGGTCTTAAAATCATCAAAAAACTTTATGCGTCAAGAATAAATTAATTACAATCTTCTATCGGTCTTAAAATCATCCAAAAACTTTATGCGTCAAGAATAAATTAATTACAATCTTCTATCGGTCTTAAAATCATCAAAAAACTTTATGCGTCAAGAATAAATTAATTACAATCTTCTATCGGTCTTAAAATCATCAAAAAACTTTATGCGTCAAGAATAAATTAATTACAATCTTCTATCGGTCTTAAAATCATCCAAAAACTTTATGCGTCAAGAATAAATTAATTACAATCTTCTATCGGTCTTAAAATCATCCAAAAACTTTATGCGTCAAGAATAAATTAATTACAATCTTCTATCGGTCTTAAAATCATCCAAAAACTTTATGCGTCAAGAATAAATTAATTACAATCTTCTATCGGTCTTAAAATCATCAAAAAACTTTATGCGTCAAGAATAAATTAATTACAATCTTCTATCGGTCTTAAAATCATCCAAAAACTTTATGCGTCAAGAATAAATTAATTACAATCTTCTATCGGTCTTAAAATCATCCAAAAACTTTATGCGTCAAGAATAAATTAATTACAGTCATCTATCGGTCTTAAAATCATCCAAAAACTTTATGCGTCAAGAATAAATTAATTACAATCTTCTATCGGTCTTAAAATCATCCAAAAACTTTATGCGTCAAGAATAAATTAATTACAATATTCTATCGGTCTGGAAATCATCCAAAATTGTATGCGTCAAGAATAAATTAATTACAATCTTCTATCAGTCTTAAAATCATCAAAAAACTTTATGCGTCAAGAATAAATTAATTACAATCTTCTATCGGTCTTAGAATCATCCAAAAACTTTATGCGTCAAGAATAAATTAATTACAATCTTCTATCAGTCTTAAAATCATCAAAAAACTTTATGCGTCAAGAATAAATTAATTACAATCTTCTATCGGTCTTAAAATCATCCAAAAACTTTATGCGTCAAGAATAAATTAATTACAATCTTCTATCGGTCTTAAAATCATCAAAAAACTTTATGCGTCAAGAATAAATTAATTACAATATTCTCTCGGTCTGGAAATCATCCAAAAACTTTATGCGTTAAAAATAAATTAATTACAATCTTGTATCGGTCTTGAAATCATCAAAAAACTTTATACGTCAAGAATAAATTAATTACA
The DNA here is from genome assembly GCA_030407085.1 of Trichopria drosophilae. Taxonomy (NCBI): domain Eukaryota; kingdom Metazoa; phylum Arthropoda; class Insecta; order Hymenoptera; family Diapriidae; genus Trichopria; species Trichopria drosophilae. The sequence goes on along the minus strand of JAQOWT010000182.1, from coordinate 29,972 downwards.
ATATTCTCTCGGTCTTAAAATCATCAAAAAACTTTATACGTGACAAATAAATTCATTATAATCTTCTATCGGTCTTAAAATCATCAAAAAACTTTATATGTCAAAAATAAATTAATTACAATCTTCTAACGGTCTTAAAATCATCCAAAAACTTTATGCGTCTAGAATAAATTAATTACAATCTTCTATCCGTCTTAAAATCATCCAAAAACGTTATGCGTCAAGAATAAATTAATTACAATCTTCTATAGGTCTTAAAATCATCAAAAAACTTTATGTGTCAAGAATAAATTAATTACAGTCATCTATCGGTCTTAAAATCATCCAAAAATTTTATGCGCCAAGAATAAATTAATTACAATCTTCTATCGGTCTGGAAATCATCCAAAAACCTTATGCGTTAAATATAAATTAATTACTATCTTGTATCAGTCTTAAAATCAACAAAAAACTTTATACTTCAAGAATAAATTAATTACAATCTTCTGTCAGTCTTAAAATCATCAAAAAACTTTATGGGTCAAGAATAAATTAATTACAATCTTCTATCGGTCTGGAAATCATCCAAAACTTTATGCGTCAAGAATAAATTAATTACAGCCATCTATCGAATATAAAATCATCCAAAAACTTTATGCGTCAAGAATAAATTAATTACAATATTCTCTCGGTCTTAAAATCATCAAAAAACTTTATGCGTCAAAAATAATTTAATTACAATCTTCTATCGGTCTTAAAATCATAAAAAAAATTTATGCGTCAAGAATAAATTAATTACAATCTTCTATCGGTCTTAAAATCATCAAAAAACTTTATGCGTCAAGAATAAATTAATTACAATCTTCTATCGGTCTTAAAATCATCAAAAAACTTTATGCGTCAAGAATAAATTAATTACAATCTTCTATCGGTCTTAAAATCATCAAAAAACTTTATGCGTCAAGAATAAATTAATTACAATCTTCTATCGGTCTTAAAATCATCCAAAAACTTTATGCGTCAAGAATAAATTAATTACAATCTTCTATCGGTCTTAAAATCATCAAAAAACTTTATGCGTCAAGAATAAATTAATTACAATCTTCTATCGGTCTTAAAATCATCAAAAAACTTTATACGTCAAAAATAAATTAATTACAATCTTCTATCGGTCTTAAAATCATCCAAAAACTTTATGCGTCAAGAATAAATTAATTACAATCTTCTATCGGTCTTAAAATCATCCAAAAACTTTATGCGTCAAGAATAAATTAATTACAATCTTCTATCGGTCTTAAAATCATCCAAAAACTTTATGCGTCAAGAATAAATTAATTACAGTCTTCTATCGGTCTTAAAATCATCAAAAAACTTTATGCGTCAAGAATAAATTAATTACAATCTTCTATCGGTCTTAAAATCATCCAAAAACTTTATGCGTCAAGAATAAATTAATTACAATCTTCTATCGGTCTTAAAATCATCAAAAAACTTTATGCGTCAAGAATAAATTAATTACAATCTTCTATCGGTCTTAAAATCATCCAAAAACTTTATGCGTCAAGAATAAATTAATTACAATCTTCTATCGGTCTTAAAATCATCCAAAAACTTTATGCGTCAAGAATAAATTAATTACAATCTTCTATCGGTCTTAAAATCATCCAAAAACTTTATGCGTCAAGAATAAATTAATTACAATCTTCTATCGGTCTTAAAATCATCAAAAAACTTTATGCGTCAAGAATAAATTAATTACAATCTTCTATCGGTCTTAAAATCATCCAAAAACTTTATGCGTCAAGAATAAATTAATTACAATCTTCTATCGGTCTTAAAATCATCAAAAAACTTTATGCGTCAAGAATAAATTAATTACAATCTTCTATCGGTCTTAAAATCATCAAAAAACTTTATGCGTCAAGAATAAATTAATTACAATCTTCTATCGGTCTTAAAATCATAAAAAAAATTTATGCGTCAAGAATAAATTAATTACAATCTTCTATCGGTCTTAAAATCATCCAAAAACTTTATGCGTCAAGAATAAATTAATTACAATCTTCTATCGGTCTTAAAATCATCAAAAAACTTTATGCGTCAAGAATAAATTAATTACAATCTTCTATCGGTCTTAAAATCATCAAAAAACTTTATGCGTCAAGAATAAATTAATTACAATCTTCTATCGGTCTTAAAATCATCCAAAAACTTTATGCGTCAAGAATAAATTAATTACAGTCTTCTATCGGTCTTAAAATCATCCAAAAACTTTATGCGTCAAGAATAAATTAATTACAATCTTCTATCGGTCTTAAAATCATCAAAAAACTTTATGCGTCAAGAATAAATTAATTACAGTCTTCTATCGGTCTTAAAATCATCCAAAAACTTTATGCGTCAAGAATAAATTAATTACAATCTTCTATCGGTCTTAAAATCATCCAAAAACTTTATGCGTCAAGAATAAATTAATTACAGTCTTCTATCGGTCTTAAAATCATCCAAAAACTTTAAGCGTCAAGAATAAATTAATTACAATCTTCTATAGGTCTTAAAATCAACAAAAAACTTTATGCGTAAAAAATAAATTAATTACAATCTTCTATCGGTCTTAAAATCATCCAAAAACTTTATGCGTCAAGAATAAATTAATTACAATCTTCTATCGGTCTTAAAATCATCCAAAAACTTTATGCGTCAAGAATAAATTAATTACAATCTTCTATCGGTCTTAAAATCATCCAAAAACTTTATGCGTCAAGAATAAATTAATTACAATCTTCTATCGGTCTTAAAATCATCAAAAAACTTTATGCGTCAAGAATAAATTAATTACAATCTTCTATCGGTCTTAAAATCATCCAAAAACTTTATGCGCCAAGAATAAATTAATTACAATCTTCTATAGGTCTTTAAATCATCAAAAAACTTTATACGTCAAAAATAAATTAATTACAGTCTTCTATCGTTCTGAAAATCATCAAAAAAACTTTATACGTCAAGAATAAATTTATTACAATCTTCTATCGGTCTTAAAATCATCAAAAAACTTTATGCGTCAAGAATAAATTAATTACAATCTTCTATCGGTCTTAAAATCATACAAAAACTTTATGCGTCAAGAATAAATTAATTACAATCTTCTATCGGTCTTAAAATCATCCAAAAACTTTATGCGTCAAGAATAAATTAATTACAATCTTCTATCGGTCTTAAAATCATCAAAAAACTTTATGCGTCAAGAATAAATTAATTACAATCTTCTATCGGTCTTAAAATCATCCAAAAACTTTATGCGTCAAGAATAAATTAATTACAATCTTCTATAGGTCTTAAAATCATCAAAAAACTTTATGCGTCAAGAATAAATTAATTACAATCTTCTATCGGTCTTAAAATCATCAAAAAACTTTATGCGTCAAGAATAAATTAATTACAATCTTCTATCGGTCTTAAAATCATCAAAAAACTTTATGCGTCAAGAATAAATTAATTACAATCTTCTATCGGTCTTAAAATCATCCAAAAACTTTATGCGTCAAGAATAAATTAATTACAATCTTCTATAGGTCTTAAAATCATCAAAAAACTTTATGCGTCAAGAATAAATTAATTACAATCTTCTATCGGTCTTAAAATCATCAAAAAACTTTATGCGTCAAGAATAAATTAATTACAATCTTCTATCGGTCTTAAAATCATCAAAAAACTTTATGCGTCAAGAATAAATTAATTACAATCTTCTATCGGTCTTAAAATCATCCAAAAACTTTATGCGTCAAGAATAAATTAATTACAATCTTCTATCGGTCTTAAAATCATCAAAAAACTTTATGCGTCAAGAATAAATTAATTACAATCTTCTATCGGTCTTAAAATCATCCAAAAACTTTATGCGTCAAGAATAAATTAATTACAATCTTCTATCGGTCTTAAAATCATCCAAAAACTTTATGCGTCAAGAATAAATTAATTACAATCTTCTATCGGTCTTAAAATCATCCAAAAACTTTATGCGTCAAGAATAAATTAATTACAATCTTCTATCGGTCTTAAAATCATCCAAAAACTTTATGCGTCAAGAATAAATTAATTACAATCTTCTATCGGTCTTAAAATCATCAAAAAACTTTATGCGTCAAGAATAAATTAATTACAATCTTCTATCGGTCTTAAAATCATCCAAAAACTTTATGCGTCAAGAATAAATTAATTACAATCTTCTATCGGTCTTAAAATCATCAAAAAACTTTATGCGTCAAGAATAAATTAATTACAATCTTCTATCGGTCTTAAAATCATCCAAAAACTTTATGCGTCAAGAATAAATTAATTACAATCTTCTATCGGTCTTAAAATCATCCAAAAACTTTATGCGTCAAGAATAAATTAATTACAATCTTCTATCGGTCTTAAAATCATCCAAAAACTTTATGCGTCAAGAATAAATTAATTACAATCTTCTATCGGTCTTAAAATCATCCAAAAACTTTATGCGTCAAGAATAAATTAATTACAATCTTCTATCGGTCTTAAAATCATCAAAAAACTTTATGCGTCAAGAATAAATTAATTACAATCTTCTATCGGTCTTAAAATCATCAAAAAACTTTATGCGTCAAGAATAAATTAATTACAATCTTCTATCGGTCTTAAAATCATCAAAAAACTTTATGCGTCAAGAATAAATTAATTACAATCTTCTATCGGTCTTAAAATCATCCAAAAACTTTATGCGTCAAGAATAAATTAATTACAATCTTCTATCGGTCTTAAAATCATCCAAAAACTTTATGCGTCAAGAATAAATTAATTACAATCTTCTATCGGTCTTAAAATCATCAAAAAACTTTATTCGTCAAGAATAAATTAATTACAATCTTCTATCGGTCTTAAAATCATCAAAAAACTTTATGCGTCAAGAATAAATTAATTACAATCTTCTATCGGTCTTAAAATCATCAAAAAACTTTATGCGTCAAGAATAAATTAATTACAATCTTCTATCGGTCTTAAAATCATCAAAAAACTTTATGCGTCAAGAATAAATTAATTACAATCTTCTATCGGTCTTAAAATCATCAAAAAACTTTATGCGTCAAGAATAAATTAATTACAATCTTCTATCGGTCTTAAAATCATCCAAAAACTTTATGCGTCAAGAATAAATTAATTACAATCTTCTATCGGTCTTAAAATCATCAAAAAACTTTATGCGTCAAGAATAAATTAATTACAATCTTCTATCGGTCTTAAAATCATCAAAAAACTTTATGCGTCAAGAATAAATTAATTACAATCTTCTATCGGTCTTAAAATCATCCAAAAACTTTATGCGTCAAGAATAAATTAATTACAATCTTCTATCGGTCTTAAAATCATCCAAAAACTTTATGCGTCAAGAATAAATTAATTACAATCTTCTATCGGTCTTAAAATCATCCAAAAACTTTATGCGTCAAGAATAAATTAATTACAATCTTCTATCGGTCTTAAAATCATCCAAAAACTTTATGCGTCAAGAATAAATTAATTACAATCTTCTATCGGTCTTAAAATCATCAAAAAACTTTATGCGTCAAGAATAAATTAATTACAATCTTCTATCGGTCTTAAAATCATCCAAAAACTTTATGCGTCAAGAATAAATTAATTACAATCTTCTATCGGTCTTAAAATCATCAAAAAACTTTATGCGTCAAGAATAAATTAATTACAATCTTCTATCGGTCTTAAAATCATCCAAAAACTTTATGCGTCAAGAATAAATTAATTACAATCTTCTATCGGTCTTAAAATCATCAAAAAACTTTATGCGTCAAGAATAAATTAATTACAATCTTCTATCGGTCTTAAAATCATCAAAAAACTTTATGCGTCAAGAATAAATTAATTACAATCTTCTATCGGTCTTAAAATCATCCAAAAACTTTATGCGTCAAGAATAAATTAATTACAATCTTCTATCGGTCTTAAAATCATCCAAAAACTTTATGCGTCAAGAATAAATTAATTACAATCTTCTATCGGTCTTAAAATCATCCAAAAACTTTATGCGTCAAGAATAAATTAATTACAATCTTCTATCGGTCTTAAAATCATCCAAAAACTTTATGCGTCAAGAATAAATTAATTACAATCTTCTATCGGTCTTAAAATCATCAAAAAACTTTATGCGTCAAGAATAAATTAATTACAATCTTCTATCGGTCTTAAAATCATCAAAAAACTTTATGCGTCAAGAATAAATTAATTACAATCTTCTATCGGTCTTAAAATCATCAAAAAACTTTATGCGTCAAGAATAAATTAATTACAATCTTCTATCGGTCTTAAAATCATCAAAAAACTTTATGCGTCAAGAATAAATTAATTACAATCTTCTATCGGTCTTAAAATCATCCAAAAACTTTATGCGTCAAGAATAAATTAATTACAATCTTCTATCGGTCTTAAAATCATCAAAAAACTTTATGCGTCAAGAATAAATTAATTACAATCTTCTATCGGTCTTAAAATCATCCAAAAACTTTATGCGTCAAGAATAAATTAATTACAATCTTCTATCGGTCTTAAAATCATCCAAAAACTTTATGCGTCAAGAATAAATTAATTACAATCTTCTATCGGTCTTAAAATCATCAAAAAACTTTATGCGTCAAGAATAAATTAATTACAATCTTCTATCGGTCTTAAAATCATCAAAAAACTTTATGCTTCAAGAATAAATGAATTGCATTCTTCTGTCGGTCTTAAAATCATCCAAAAACTTTATGCGTCAAAAATAAATTAATTACAATCTTCTATCGGTCTTAAAATCATCCAAAAACTTTATGCGTCAAGAATAAATTAATTACAATCTTCTATCGGTCTTAAAATCACCAAAAAACTTTATTCGTCAAGAATAAATTAATTACAATCTTCTATCGGTTTTAAAATCATCAAAAAACTTTATACGTCAAGAATAAATTAATTACAATCTTCTATCGATTTTAAAATCATCAAAAAACTTTATGCGTCAAGAATAAATTAATTACAATCTTCTATCGGTCTTAAAATCACCAAAAAACTTTATTCGTCAAGAATAAATTAATTACAATATTCTATCGGTCTTAAAATCATCAAAAAACTTTATGCGTCAAGAATAATTTAATTACAATCTTCTATCGGTCTTAAAATCATCAAAAAACTTTATGCGTCAAGAATAAATTAATTACAATCTTCTATCGGTCTTAAAATCATCAAAAAACTTTATGCGTCAAGAATAAATTAATTACAATCTTCTATCGGTCTTAAAATCATCAAAAAACTTTATGCGTCAAGAATAAATTAATTACAATCTTCTATCGGTCTTAAAATCATCAAAAAACTTTATGCGTCAAGAATAAATTAATTACAATCTTCTATCGGTCTTAAAATCATCAAAAAACTTTATGCGTCAAGAATAAATTAATTACAATCTTCTATCGGTCTTAAAATCATCAAAAAACTTTATGCGTCAAGAATAAATTAATTACAATCTTCTATCGGTCTTAAAATCAACAAAAAACTTTATGCGTCAAGAATAAATTAATTACAATCTTCTATCGGTCTTAAAATCATCCAAAAACTTTATGCGTCAAGAATAAATTAATTACAATCTTCTATCGGTCTTAAAATCATCCAAAAACTTTATGCGTCAAGAATAAATTAATTACAGTCTTCTATCGGTCTTAAAATCATCCAAAAACTTTATGCGTCAAGAATAAATTAATTACAATCTTCTATCGGTCTTAAAATCATTCAAAAACTTTATACGTCAAAAATAAATTAATTACAGTCTTCTATCGTTCTGAAAATCATCAAAAAAACTTTATGCGACAAGAATAAATGAATTACAATCTTCTATCGGTCTTAAAATCATCCAAAAACTTTATGCGTCAAGAATAAATTAATTACAATCTTCTATCGGTCTTAAAATCACCAAAAAACTTTATTCGTCAAGAATAAATTAATTACAATCTTCTATCGGTTTTAAAATCATCAAAAAACTTTATACGTCAAGAATAAATTAATTACAATCTTCTATCGGTCTTAAAATCATCAAAAAACTTTATGCGTCAAGAATAAATTAATTACAATCTTCTATCGGTCTTAAAATCATCAAAAAACTTTATGCGTCAAGAATAAATTAATTACAATCTTCTATCGGTCTTAAAATCATCAAAAAACTTTATGCGTCAAGAATAAATTAATTACAATCTTCTATCGGTCTTAAAATCATCCAAAAACTTTATGCGTCAAGAATAAATTAATTACAATCTTCTATCGGTCTTAAAATCATCAAAAAACTTTATGCGTCAAGAATAAATTAATTACAATCTTCTATCGGTCTTAAAATCATCAAAAAACTTTATGCGTCAAGAATAAATTAATTACAATCTTCTATCGGTCTTAAAATCATCCAAAAACTTTATGCGTCAAGAATAAATTAATTACAATCTTCTATCGGTCTTAAAATCATCAAAAAACTTTATGCGTCAAGAATAAATTAATTACAATCTTCTATCGGTCTTAAAATCATCCAAAAACTTTATGCGTCAAGAATAAATTAATTACAATCTTCTATCGGTCTTAAAATCATCAAAAAACTTTATGCGTCAAGAATAAATTAATTACAATCTTCTATCGGTCTTAAAATCATCAAAAAACTTTATGCGTCAAGAATAAATTAATTACAATCTTCTATCGGTCTTAAAATCATCAAAAAACTTTATGCGTCAAGAATAAATTAATTACAATCTTCTATCGGTCTTAAAATCATCAAAAAACTTTATGCGTCAAGAATAAATTAATTACAATCTTCTATCGGTCTTAAAATCATCCAAAAACTTTATGCGTCAAGAATAAATTAATTACAATCTTCTATCGGTCTTAAAATCATCCAAAAACTTTATGCGTCAAGAATAAATTAATTACAATCTTCTATCGGTCTTAAAATCATCAAAAAACTTTATGCGTCAAGAATAAATTAATTACAATCTTCTATCGGTCTTAAAATCATCCAAAAACTTTATGCGTCAAGAATAAATTAATTACAATCTTCTATCGGTCTTAAAATCATCCAAAAACTTTATGCGTCAAGAATAAATTAATTACAATCTTCTATCGGTCTTAAAATCATCAAAAAACTTTATGCGTCAAGAATAAATTAATTACAATCTTCTATCGGTCTTAAAATCATCAAAAAACTTTATGCGTCAAGAATAAATTAATTACAATCTTCTATCGGTCTTAAAATCATCCAAAAACTTTATGCGTCAAGAATAAATTAATTACAATCTTCTATCGGTCTTAAAATCATCAAAAAACTTTATGCGTCAAGAATAAATTAATTACAATCTTCTATCGGTCTTAAAATCATCCAAAAACTTTATGCGTCAAGAATAAATTAATTACAATCTTCTATCGGTCTTAAAATCATCCAAAAACTTTATGCGTCAAGAATAAATTAATTACAATCTTCTATCGGTCTTAAAATCATCCAAAAACTTTATGCGTCAAGAATAAATTAATTACAATCTTCTATCGGTCTTAAAATCATCCAAAAACTTTATGCGTCAAGAATAAATTAATTACAATCTTCTATCGGTCTTAAAATCATCCAAAAACTTTATGCGTCAAGAATAAATTAATTACAATCTTCTATCGGTCTTAAAATCATCAAAAAACTTTATGCGTCAAGAATAAATTAATTACAATCTTCTATCGGTCTTAAAATCATCAAAAAACTTTATGCGTCAAGAATAAATTAATTACAATCTTCTATCGGTCTTAAAATCATCCAAAAACTTTATGCGTCAAGAATAAATTAATTACAATCTTCTATCGGTCTTAAAATCATCAAAAAACTTTATGCGTCAAGAATAAATTAATTACAATCTTCTATCGGTCTTAAAATCATCAAAAAACTTTATGCGTCAAGAATAAATTAATTACAATCTTCTATCGGTCTTAAAATCATCAAAAAACTTTATGCGTCAAGAATAAATTAATTACAATCTTCTATCGGTCTTAAAATCATCCAAAAACTTTATGCGTCAAGAATAAATTAATTACAATCTTCTATCGGTCTTAAAATCATCCAAAAACTTTATGCGTCAAGAATAAATTAATTACAATCTTCTATCGGTCTTAAAATCATCAAAAAACTTTATGCGTCAAGAATAAATTAATTACAATCTTCTATCGGTCTTAAAATCATCAAAAAACTTTATGCGTCAAGAATAAATTAATTACAATCTTCTATCGGTCTTAAAATCATCCAAAAACTTTATGCGTCAAGAATAAATTAATTACAATCTTCTATCGGTCTTAAAATCATCAAAAAACTTTATGCGTCAAGAATAAATTAATTACAACCTTCTATCGGTCTTAAAATCATCCAAAAACTTTATGCGTCAAGGACTAAAATTAATTTCAATCTTTCTATCGGTCTTAAAATTCATCCAAAAACTTTATGCGTCAGAAATAAATTTTTACAATCTTCTATCGGTCTTAAAATCATACAAAAACTTTATGCGTCAAGAATAAATTAATTACAATATTCTATCTGTCTTTAAAATCATTCAAAAAACTGTATGCGTCATGAATAAATCTAATTACAATCTTCTATCGGTCTTAAAATCATCAAAAACTTTATGCGTCAGGAATAATTTTAATTACAATCTTCTATCGGTCTTAAAATAATCAAGAAAAAACTTTCTGCGTCAAGATTTAATTTAATGACAATCTTCTATCGGTCTTAAAATCATCTAGGCAAAAACTTGATGCGTCAAGAATTAATTATTTAGAATCTTCTATCGGTCTTAAAATCATTCAAAAACTTTATACATCAAGAATAAATTAACTACAGTTCATCTATCGGTCTTAAAATCAACCAAAAAACTTTATTCGTCAAGAATAAATTATTTACAATCTTTCTATCGTTCTTTAAATCATCCAAAATATTTTTGCGTCAAGATTAAATTATTTACCGTCTTCTATCGGTCTTAAAATCAGCCAAAAACTATTATGCAGTCATGAATAAAATTATTTCAATCATCTATTCGCGTCTGCAAAATCATCCAAAAACTTTATGCGTCAAGAATATATTATTTACAATCTCTCTATCAGTCTTAATATCATCAAAAAACTTTATGCGTCCAGGAAATAAATTAATTACAATTCTTCTATCGGTCTTCGAATCATCCCAAAAAACTTTATGCGTCAAGATATAAATTAATTACAATTCTTCTATCAGTCTTAAAATCATCAAAATACTTTATGCCGTCAAGAATAAATTAATAACAATCTTCTATCAGTCTTAAAATCATCAATAAACTTTATGCGTCAAGAATAAATTAATTTACATTATTCTCTCGGTCTTAAAATCATCAAAAAACTTTATGCGTCAAGAATAAATTAATTACAATCTTCTATCGGTCTTAAAAATCATCACAAAAACTTTATGCGTCATGAATAAATTAATTACAATATTCTCTCGGTCTTAAAATCATCAAAAAAAATTTATGCGTCATGAATAATTTAATTTACAATCTTCTATCGGTCTTAAAATCATCCAAAACCTTTATGCGTCAAGAAATAAAATTAATTACAATATTCTCTCGGTCTTAAAAAATCATTCAAAAAACTTTATGCGTCAAGTATAAATTTTTTACTATCTTCTATCGGTCTTAAAATCATCCAAAAACTTTATTGCGTCAAGTATAAATTAATTACAATATTCCTCTCGGTCTTAAAATCATCAAAAAACTTTATGCGTCAAGAATAAATTAATTACAAAACTTCTAGCGGTCTTAAATTCATCCAAAAAACTTTATGCGTCAAGAATTAATTTAGATACAATCTTGTTATAGGTCTTTAAAATCATCAATAAACTTTAACGTCAAAAATATATTAATTACAATCTTCTTTCGGTCTTTATAATCATCCAAAAAACTTTGATGCAGTCAAGAATAAATAATTTACAATCTTCTATCGGTCTTAAAAATCATTCAAAAACTTTATGCGTCAAGAACAAATTAATTAGAATCTTTCTATCGGTCTTAAAATATTCAAAAAACTTTATACATCAAGAATAAATTAACTACAGTCACTATCAGGTCTTAAAATCCACCAAAAACTTTATTCGTCAAGAATAAATTAATTACAATCTTCTACCGGTCTTAAAATCATCCTAAAACTTTATGCGTCAAGAATAATTTAATTACGTCTTCTATCGGTCATTAAAATTCATCAAAAAACTTTAAGGCTTAAGAAGAAATTAATTACAATATTCTATCGGTCTGCAAATCTTCCCAAAACTTTTATGCGTCAAGATATAAATTAAAATACAAATCTTCTATCAGTCTTAATAAATCATCAAAAAACTTTATGCGTCAGGAATTAATTATTTACAATCTTCTATCGGTCTTAGAATCATCCTAAAACTTTAGTGCGTCAAGAATAAATTAATTACTAATCTTCCTATCAGTCTTAAAATCATCAAAAAACTTTATGCGTCAAGTTTTAAATTAATTAAATTATTCTCTCGGTCTTAAAATCATCAAAAAACTTTTTGCGTCAAGAATAATTAAATTACAATCTTCTTTCGGTCTTAAAATCTTCCAAAAACTTTATGCGTCAAGAATAAATTATTTACAATCTTCTATCGGTCTTAAAAGCATCCAAAAACTTTATGCGCCAAGGATTAAATTAATTACAATATTCTATTGGTCTTAAAATCATCCAAAAAACTTTATGCGTCAAGTAATAAAATTAGTCCTAACAATCTTGTATAGGTCTTTAAATCATCAAAAACTTTTATAACGTCAAAAAATATAATAATTACAATCTTCTATCGGTCTGAAAATCATCAAAACAATACTTTATGCGTTAAGAATAAATTAATTACATTTTTCTTTCGGTCTTAAAAATCATCAAAAAATACTTTTTGCGTCAAGAATAAATTAATTACAATCTTCTATCGGTCTTAAAATCACATACAAAAAACTTTATGCGCCAAGAATAAATTAATTACAATCTTCTTTCCGTCTTAAAATCATCAAAAAACTTTATGCGTCAAGAATATTTAAGTACTATCGTCTATCAGTCTTATAATCATCAAAAAACATTTTATGCGTTCAGAATAAATTAATTACAATATTCTCTCGGTCTTAAAAATCTTCAAAAAACTTTATGGCGTCAAGAATAAATTATATTACAATCTTCTATCGGTACTTTAAATATCATCCAAAAACTTTGATGCGTCAAGAAATAAATTAATTACAGTCTTCTTTGGGTTCTTACAAATCATCCAAATACTTTATGCGTTCAAGAATAAATTAATTACAATTTCTATCGGATCTTTAAAATCATCAAGAAAACTTTATGCGTCAAGAAATTAAATTAATTACAATCTTCTATCACGGGTCTTAACAATCATCCAAAAACTTTATGACCGTCAAGAAATAAAAATTAATTACAATCTTCTATAGGTCTTAAAAATCATCAAATAAACTTTTATTACGTCAATTTAATTAAATTCTTTAAATTACACTTAATTAATTACAATCTTTTTGCTATCGGTCTTAAAATCATCATAAAAACTTCATTTACGTCAAAAATAAATTAATTACAGTCTTCTATCGGTCTTAAAATAAAACCAAAATAACTTTATGCGACAAGAATAAGATTAATTACAATTCTTCTATCCGGTTCTTAAAACTCATCCAAAAAAGTTTATGGCGTCAAGGAAATAAATTTAATTACAGTCTTCTATCGGTTCTTTAAAAATACAACAAACAAACTTTATTGCGTAATGAATAAATTAATTACAACTCTTCTATCGGTCTTAAAATCATCCAAAAAACTTTATGGCGGTCAAGATATAAATTAATTACCAATCTTCTATCGGTCTTAAAAGTCATATCTCGAAAATACTTTATGCGTCTAAGGAATAAAATTAATTACAATCTTCTATCGGTCTTTAAAATCATCCATAAATAAAACTTTATGCGTCAATGAAATAAATTAATTACCAATCTTTCTATCGGTCTATAAAAATCATTTCAAAAATACCGTTTATACGTCTAGTAATAAATTACTAATTCAGAATCCTTCTATCGGTCTTAAAATCATTCAAAAAACTTTATACGTCCAAAGAATACAAATTTATTACAATCTTCTATCGGTCCTCTTTTCTTTTAAAATTCAACCAAAAAACTTTATGCGTCAAGAATAAATTAATTACAATCTTCTATCGGTCTTAAAATCAACAAAAACTTTATACGACAAAAATAAATTAATTACAATCTTCTATCGGTCTTAAAATCATCCAAAAACTTTATGCGCCAAGAATAAATTAATTACAATCTTCTATCCGTCTTAAAATCATCCAAAAACTTTATGCGTCAAGAATAAATTAATTACAATCTTCTATCGGTCTTAAAATCATCCAAAAACTTTATGCGTCAAGAATAAATTAATTACAATCTTCTATCGGTCTTAAAATCATCCAAAAACTTTATGCGTCAAGAATAAATTAATTACAATCTTCTATCGGTCTTAAAATCATCCAAAAACTTTATGCGTCAAGAATAAATTAATTACAATCTTCTATCGGTCTTAAAATCATCAAAAAACTTTATGCGTCAAGAATAAATTAATTACAATCTTCTATCGGTCTTAAAATCATCCAAAAACTTTATGCGTCAAGAATAAATTAATTACAATCTTCTATCGGTCTTAAAATCATCCAAAAACTTTATGCGTCAAGAATAAATTAATTACAATCTTCTATCGGTCTTAAAATCATCCAAAAACTTTATGCGTCAAGAATAAATTAATTACAATCTTCTATCGGTCTTAAAATCATCAAAAAACTTTATGCGTCAAGAATAAATTAATTACAATCTTCTATCGGTCTTAAAATCATCCAAAAACTTTATGCGTCAAGAATAAATTAATTACAATCTTCTATCGGTCTTAAAATCATCAAAAAACTTTATGCGTCAAGAATAAATTAATTACAATCTTCTATCGGTCTTAAAATCATCCAAAAACTTTATGCGTCAAGAATAAATTAATTACAATCTTCTATCGGTCTTAAAATCATCCAAAAACTTTATGCGTCAAGAATAAATTAATTACAATCTTCTATCGGTCTTAAAATCATCCAAAAACTTTATGCGTCAAGAATAAATTAATTACAATCTTCTATCGGTCTTAAAATCACCAAAAAACTTTATTCGTCAAGAATAAATTAATTACAATCTTCTATCGGTCTTAAAATCATCAAAAAACTTTATGCGTCAAGAATAATTTAATTACAATCGAAACTATTTGCAAAATTGACCTATGTGCAAATTTTTGCAAATTTTCTTTCTATATTCGTTCAGATTTCGTCGAGATAAGCATTTTTTATCTCCTGACATTTTCGCGTATCTCGTCACGGTCTTCCTATATTTAACGTAAAAGTGTTGGTAATCGAGAAAACGCGGGAAAAAATTAACAAGAAATTGGCGAGTAACTGGTAAACGGTTGATTATATCAAAAAAATGCAAAGAATATAAACGGTTTCATATTGAATTCCAAGAATGATGCGTATATTGTTATGGTCGAAAGGACGATATTCGCGGAAATATTTGCAAAATTGCCCAATGTGCAAATTTTTGAAAAATTTATTTCTATATTCCTTCAGATTTCGTCGAGATAAGCATTTTTTATCTCTTGACATTTTCTTGTATCTCGCCTCGGTCTTTCTATATTTAACGTAAAAGTGTTGGTAATCGAGAAAACGCTGGAAAAAATTAACAAGAAATTGGCGAGTAACTGGTAAACGGTTGATTATATCAAAAAATTGCAAAGAATATAAACGTTTTCATATTGAATTCCAAGAATGATGCGTATATTTTTATGGTCGAAAGGGCAATATTCGCGGAAATATTTGCAAAATTGACCTATGTGCAAATTTTTGCAAATTTATTTCTATATTCGTTCAGATTTCGTCGAGATAAGCATTTTTTATCTCCTGACATTTTCGCGTATCTCGTCACGGTCTTCCTATATTTAACGTAAAAGTGTTGGTAATCGAGAAAACGCGGGAAAAAATTAACAAGAAATTGGCGAGTAACTGGTAAACGGTTGATTATATCAAAAAATTGCAAAGAATATAAACGCAATCATATTGAATTCCAAGAATGATGCGTATATTTTTATGGTCGAAAGGGCAATATTCGCGGAAATATTTGCAAAATTGACCTATGTGCAAATTTTTGCAAATTTATTTCTATATTCGTTCAGATTTCGTCGAGATAAGCATTTTTTATCTCCTGACATTTTCGCGTATCTCGTCACGGTCTTTCTATATTTAACGTAAAAATGTTGGTAATCGAGAAAATGCGGGAAAAAATGAAGGGGAAATTGGCGAGTAACTGGTAAACGCTTGATTATATCGAAAAATTGCAAAGAATATAAACGTAATCATATTCAATTCCAAGAATGATGCGTATATTGTTATGGTCGAAAGGGCGATATTCGCGGAAATATTTGCAAAATTGCCCAATGTGCAAATTTTTGAAAAATTTATTTCTATATTCGTTAAGATTTCGTCGAGATAAGCATTTTTTATCTCTTGACATTTTCTTGTATCTCGCCTCGGTCTTTCTATATTTAACGTAAAAGTGTTGGTAATCGAGAAAACGCGGGGAAAAATTAACAAGAAATTGGCGAGTAACTGGTAAACGGTTGATTATATCAAAAAATTGCAAAGAATATAAACGTTTTCATATTGAATTCCAAGAATGATGCGTATATTTTTATGGTCGAAAGGGCAATATTCGCGGAAATATTTGCAAAATTGACCTATGTGCAAATTTTTGCAAATTTCTTTCTATATTCGTTCAGATTTCGTCGAGATAAGCATTTTTTATCTCCTGACATTTTCGCGTATCTCGTCACGGTCTTTCTATATTTAACGTAAAAATGTTGGTAATCGAGAAAATGCGGGAAAAAATGAAGGGGAAATTGGCGAGTAACTGGAAAACGCTTGATTATATCGAAAAATTGCAAAGAATATAAACGTAATCATATTCAATTCCAAGAATGATGCGTATATTGTTATGGTCGAAAGGGCGATATTCGCGGAAATATTTGCAAAATTCACCAATGTGCAAATTTTTGCAAGTTTATTTCTATATTATTTCAGATTTCGTCGAGATAAGCATTTTTTATCTCCTGACATTTTCGCGTATCTCGTCACGGTCTTCCTATATTTAACGTAAAAGTGTTGGTAATCGAGAAAACGCGGGAAAAAATTAACAAGAAATTGGCGAGTAACTGGTAAACGGTTGATTATATCAAAAAATTGCAAAGAATATAAACGCAATCATATTCAATTCCAAGAATGATGCATATATTGTTATGGTCGAAAGGGCAATATTCGCGGAAATATTTGCAAAATTGACCTATGTGCAAATTTTTGCAAATTTCTTTCTATATTCGTTCAGATTTCGTCGAGATAAGCATTTTTTATCTCCTGACATTTTCGCGTATCTCGTCACGGTCTTTCTATATTTAACGTAAAAATGTTGGTAATCGAGAAAATGCGGGAAAAAATGAAGGGGAAATTGGCGAGTAACTGGAAAACGCTTGATTATATCGAAAAATTGCAAAGAATATAAACGTAATCATATTCAATTCCAAGAATGATGCGTATATTGTTATGGTCGAAAGGGCGATATTCGCGGAAATATTTGCAAAATTGCCCAATGTGCAAATTTTTGAAAAATTTCTTTGAATATTCATTCAGATCTCGTCGAGATAAGTATTTTTTATCTCTTGACATTTTCTCGTATCTCGTCTCAGTCTTTCTATATTTAACGTAAAAGTGTTGGTAATCCAGAAAACGCGGGGAAAAATTAACAAGAAATTGGCGAGTAACTGGGAAACGGTTGATTATATCAAAAAAATGCAAACAATATAAACGTATTCATATTGAATTCCAAGAATGATGCGTATATTTTTATGGTCGAAAGGGCAATATTCGCGGAAATATTTGCAAAATTGACCTATGTGCAAATTTTTGCAAATTTATTTCTATATTCGATCAGATTTCGTCGAGATAAGCATTTTTTATCTCCTGACATTTTGGCGTATCTCGTCACGGTCTTTCTATATTTAACGTAAAAATGTTGGTAATCGAGAAAATGCGGGAAAAAATGAAGGGGAAATTGGCGAGTAACTGGTAAACGCTTGATTATATCGAAAAATTGCAAAGAATATAAACGGTTTCATATTGAATCCCAAGAATGATACGTATATTTTTATGGTCGAAAGGGCGATATTCGCGGAAATATTTGCAAAATTCACCAATGTGCAAATTTTTGAAAAATTTCTTTGAATATTCATTCAGATCTCGTCGAGATAAGTATTTTTTATCTCTTGACATTTTCTTGTATCTCGTCCCGGTCTTCCTATATTTAACGTAAAAGTGTTGGTAATCGAGAAAACGGGGGAAAAAATTAACAAGAAGTTGGCGAGTAACTGGTAAACGGTTGATTATATCAAAAAATTGCAAAGAATATAAACGTTTTCATATTGAATTCCAAGAATGATGCGTATATTTTTATGGTCGAAAGGGCAATATTCGCGGAAATATTTGCAAAATTGACCTATGTGCAAATTTTTGCAAATTTATTTCTATATTCGTTCAGATTTCGTCGAGATAAGCATTTTTTATCTCCTGACATTTTCGCGTATCTCGTCACGGTCTTCCTATATTTAACGTAAAAGTGTTGGTAATCGAGAAAACGCGGGAAAAAATTAACAAGAAATTGGCGAGTAACTGGTAAACGGTTGATTATATCAAAAAATTGCAAAGAATATAAACGCAATCATATTGAATTCCAAGAATGATGCGTATATTTTTATGGTCGAAAGGGCGATATTCGCGGAAATATTTGCAAAATTGCCCAATGTGCAAATTTTTGAAATATTTCTTTCTATATTCATTCAGATTTCGTCGAGATAAGCATTTTTTATCTCCTGACATTTTCGCGTATCTCGTCACGGTCTTTCTATATTTAACGTAAAAGTGTTGGTAATCGAGAAAACGCGGGGAAAAATTAACAAGAAATTGGCGAGTAACTGGTAAACGGTTGATTATATCAAAAAATTGCAAAGAATATAAACGTTTTCATATTGAATTCCAAGAATGATGCGTATATTGTTATGGTCGAAAGGGCGATATTCGCGGAAATATTTGCAAAATTCACCAATGTGCAAATTTTTGAAAAATTTCTTTGAATATTCATTCAGATCTCGTCGAGATAAGTATTTTTTATCTCTTGACATTTTCTTGTATCTCGTCTCGGTCTTTCTATATTTAACGTAAAAGTGTTGGTAATCGAGAAAACGCGGGAAAAAATTAACAAGAAATTGGCGAGTAACTGGTAAACGGTTGATTATATCAAAAAATTGCAAAGAATATAAACGTTTTCATATTGAATTCCAAGAATGATGCGTATATTTTTATGGTCGAAAGGGCAATATTCGCGGAAATATTTGCAAAATTGACCTATGTGCAAATTTTTGCAAATTTATTTCTATATTCGTTCAGATTTCGTCGAGATAAGCATTTTTTATCTCCTGACATTTTCGCGTATCTCGTCACGGTCTTCCTATATTTAACGTAAAAGTGTTGGTAATCGAGAAAACGCGGGAAAAAATTAACAAGAAATTGGCGAGTAACTGGTAAACGGTTGATTATATCAAAAAATTGCAAAGAATATAAACGTAATCATATTCAATTCCAAGAATGATGCGTATATTGTTATGGTCGAAAGGGCGATATTCGCGGAAATATTTGCAAAATTGCCCAATGTGCAAATTTTTGAAAAATTTATTTCTATATTCGTTCAGATTTCGTCGAGATAAGCATTTTTTATCTCCTGACATTTTCGCGTATCTCGTCACGGTCTTCCTATATTTAACGTAAAAGTGTTGGTAATCGAGAAAACGCTGGAAAAAATTAACAAGAAATTGGCGAGTAACTGGTAAACGGTTGATTATATCAAAAAATTGCAAAGAATATAAACGTTTTCATATTGAATTCCAAGAATGATGCGTATATTTTTATGGTCGAAAGGGCAATATTCGCGGAAATATTTGCAAAATTGACCTATGTGCAAATTTTTGCAAATTTATTTCTATATTCGTTCAGATTTCGTCGAGATAAGCATTTTTTATCTCCTGACATTTTCGCGTATCTCGTTACGGTCTTCCTATATTTAACGTAAAAGTGTTGGTAATCGAGAAAACGCGGGAAAAAATTAACAAGAAATTGGCGAGTAACTGGTAAACGGTTGATTATATCAAAAAATTGCAAAGAATATAAACGTAATCATATTCAATTCCAAGAATGATGCGTATATTGTTATGGTCGAAAGGGCGATATTCGCGGAAATATTTGCAAAATTGC
This sequence comes from Trichopria drosophilae, assembly GCA_030407085.1. Taxonomy (NCBI): domain Eukaryota; kingdom Metazoa; phylum Arthropoda; class Insecta; order Hymenoptera; family Diapriidae; genus Trichopria; species Trichopria drosophilae. The sequence continues at coordinate 9,490 of JAQOWT010000182.1, read as the reverse complement.
CCAATGTGCAAATTTTTGCAAATTTATTTCTATATTCGTTCAGATTTCGTCGAGATAAGCATTTTTTATCTCCTGACATTTTCGCGTATCTCATCACGGTCTTTCTATATTTAACGTAAAAGTGTTGGTAATCGAGAAAACGCGGGAAAAAATTAACAAGAAATTGGCGAGTAACTGGTAAACGGTTGATTATATCAAAAAATTGCAAAGAATATAAACGGTTTCATATTGAATCCCAAGAATGATACGTATATTTTTACGGTCGAAAGGGCAATATTCGCGGAAATATTTGCAAAATTCACCAATGTGCAAATTTTTGAAAAATTTCTTTGAATATTCATTCAGATCTCGTCGAGATAAGTATTTTTTATCTCTTGACATTTTCTTGTATCTCGTCCCGGTCTTCCTATATTTAACGTAAAAGTGTTGGTAATCGAGAAAACGGGGGAAAAAATTAACAAGAAGTTGGCGAGTAACTGGTAAACGGTTGATTATATCAAAAAATTGCAAAGAATATAAACGTTTTCATATTGAATTCCAAGAATGATGCGTATATTTTTATGGTCGAAAGGGCAATATTCGCGGAAATATTTGCAAAATTGACCTATGTGCAAATTTTTGCAAATTTATTTCTATATTCGTTCAGATTTCGTCGAGATAAGCATTTTTTATCTCCTGACATTTTCTCGTATCTCGTCTCAGTCTTTCTATATTTAACGTAAAAGTGTTGGTAATCCAGAAAACGCTGGAAAAAATTAACAAGAAATTGGCGAGTAACTGGTAAACGGTTGATTATATCAAAAAATTGCAAAGAATATAAACGTAATCATATTCAATTCCAAGAATGATGCGTATATTGTTATGGTCGAAAGGGCGATATTCGCGGAAATATTTGCAAAATTGACCTATGTGCAAATTTTTGCAAATTTATTTCTATATTCGTTCAGATTTCGTCGAAATAAGCATTTTTTATCTGCTGACATTTTCGCGTATCTCGTCACGGTCTTCCTATATTTAACGTAAAAGTGTTGGTAATCGAGAAAACGCGGGAAAAAATTAACAAGAAATTGGCGAGTAACTGGTAAACGGTTGATTATATCAAAAAATTGCAAAGAATATAAACATTATCATATTGAATTCCAAGAATGATGCGTATATTGTTATGGTCGAAAGGGCGATATTCGCGGAAATATTTGCAAAATTCACCAATGTGCAAATTTTTGAAAAATTTCTTTGAATATTCATTCAGATCTCGTCGAGATAAGTATTTTTTATCTCTTGACATTTTCTTGTATCTCGTCCCGGTCTTCCTATATTTAACGTAAAAGTGTTGGTAATCGAGAAAACGGGGGAAAAAATTAACAAGAAGTTGGCGAGTAACTGGTAAACGGTTGATTATATCAAAAAATTGCAAAGAATATAAACGTTTTCATATTGAATTCCAAGAATGATGCGTATATTTTTATGGTCGAAAGGGCAATATTCGCGGAAATATTTGCAAAATTGACCTATGTGCAAATTTTTGCAAATTTATTTCTATATTCGTTCAGATTTCGTCGAGATAAGCATTTTTTATCTCCTGACATTTTCGCGTATCTCGTCACGGTCTTCCTATATTTAACGTAAAAGTGTTGGTAATCGAGAAAACGCGGGAAAAAATTAACAAGAAATTGGCGAGTAACTGGTAAACGGTTGATTATATCAAAAAATTGCAAAGAATATAAACGTAATCATATTCAATTCCAAGAATGATGCGTATATTGTTATGGTCGAAAGGGCGATATTCGCGGAAATATTTGCAAAATTGCCCAATGTGCAAATTTTTGAAAAATTTATTTCTATATTCGTTAAGATTTCGTCGAGATAAGCATTTTTTATCTCTTGACATTTTCTTGTATCTCGCCTCGGTCTTTCTATATTTAACGTAAAAGTGTTGGTAATCGAGAAAACGCGGGGGAAAAATTAACAAGAAATTGGCGAGTAACTGGTAAACGGTTGATTATATCAAAAAATTGCAAAGAATATAAACGTTTTCATATTGAATTCCAAGAATGATGCGTATATTTTTATGGTCGAAAGGGCAATATTCGCGGAAATATTTGCAAAATTGACCTATGTGCAAATTTTTGCAAATTTATTTCTATATTCGTTCAGATTTCGTCGAGATAAGCATTTTTTATCTCCTGACATTTTCGCGTATCTCGTCACGGTCTTCCTATATTTAACGTAAAAGTGTTGGTAATCGAGAAAACGCGGGAAAAAATTAACAAGAAATTGGCGAGTAACTGGTAAACGGTTGATTATATCAAAAAATTGCAAAGAATATAAACGCAATCATATTGAATTCCAAGAATGATGCGTATATTTTTATGGTCGAAAGGGCAATATTCGCGGAAATATTTGCAAAATTGACCTATGTGCAAATTTTTGCAAATTTATTTCTATATTCGTTCAGATTTCGTCGAGATAAGCATTTTTTATCTCCTGACATTTTCGCGTATCTCGTCACGGTCTTCCTATATTTAACGTAAAAGTGTTGGTAATCGAGAAAACGCTGGAAAAAATTAACAAGAAATTGGCGAGTAACTGGTAAACGGTTGATTATATCAAAAAATTGCAAAGAATATAAACGTAATCATATTCAATTCCAAGAATGATGCGTATATTGTTATGGTCGAAAGGGCGATATTCGCGGAAATATTTGCAAAATTGCCCAATGTGCAAATTTTTGAAAAATTTCTTTGAATATTCATTCAGATCTCGTCGAGATAAGTATTTTTTATCTCTTGACATTTTCTTGTATCTCGCCTCGGTCTTTCTATATTTAACGTAAAAGTGTTGGTAATCGAGAAAACGCGGGGGAAAAATTAACAAGAAATTGGCGAGTAACTGGTAAACGGTTGATTATATCAAAAAATTGCAAAGAACATAAACGTTTTCATATTGAATTCCAAGAATGATGCGTATATTTTTATGGTCGAAAGGGCAATATTCGCGGAAATATTTGCAAAATTGACCTATGTGCAAATTTTTGCAAATTTATTTCTATATTCGTTCAGATTTCGTCGAGATAAGCATTTTTTATCTCCTGACATTTTCGCGTATCTCGTTACGGTCTTCCTATATTTAACGTAAAAGTGTTGGTAATCGAGAAAACGCGGGAAAAAATTAACAAGAAATTGGCGAGTAACTGGTAAACGGTTGATTATATCAAAAAATTGCAAAGAATATAAACGTAATCATATTCAATTCCAAGAATGATGCGTATATTGTTATGGTCGAAAGGGCGATATTCGCGGAAATATTTGCAAAATTCACCAATGTGCAAATTTTTGCAAATTTATTTCTATATTATTTCAGATTTCGTCGAGATAAGCATTTTTTATCTCCTGACATTTTCGCGTATCTCGTCCTGGTCTTCCTATATTTAACGTAAAAGTGTTGGTAATCGAGAAAACGGGGGAAAAAATTAACAAGAAGTTGGCGAGTAACTGGTAAACGGTTGATTATATCAAAAAATTGCAAAGAATATAAACGTTTTCATATTGAATTCCAAGAATGATGCGTATATTGTTATGGTCGAAAGGGCGATATTCGCGGAAATATTTGCAAAATTGCCCAATGTGCAAATTTTTGAAAAATTTCTTTGAATATTCGTTCAGATCTCGTCGAGATAAGCATTTTTTATCTCTTGACATTTTCTTGTATCTCGCCTCGGTCTTTCTATATTTAACGTAAAAGTGTTGGTAATCGAGAAAACGCGGGGAAAAATTAACAAGAAATTGGCGAGTAACTGGTAAACGGTTGATTATATCAAAAAATTGCAAAGAATATAAACGTTTTCATATTGAATTCCAAGAATGATGCGTATATTTTTATGGTCGAAAGGGCAATATTCGCGGAAATATTTGCAAAATTGACCTATGTGCAAATTTTTGCAAATTTATTTCTATATTCGTTCAGATTTCGTCGAGATAAGCATTTTTTATCTCCTGACATTTTCGCGTATCTCGTCACGGTCTTCCTATATTTAACGTAAAAGTGTTGGTAATCGAGAAAACGCGGGAAAAAATTAACAAGAAATTGGCGAGTAACTGGTAAACGGTTGATTATATCAAAAAATTGCAAAGAATATAAACATTATCATATTGAATTCCAAGAATGATGCGTATATTGTTATGGTCGAAAGGGCGATATTCGCGGAAATATTTGCAAAATTCACCAATGTGCAAATTTTTGAAAAATTTCTTTGAATATTCATTCAGATCTCGTCGAGATAAGTATTTTTTATCGCTTGACATTTTCTTGTATCTCGTCCCGGTCTTCCTATATTTAACGTAAAAGTGTTGGTAATCGAGAAAACGGGGGAAAAAATTAACAAGAAGTTGGCGAGTAACTGGTAAACGGTTGATTATATCAAAAAATTGCAAAGAATATAAACGGTTTCATATTGAATTCCAAGAATGATGCGTATATTGTTATGGTCGAAAGGACGATATTCGCGGAAATATTTGCAAAATTGCCCAATGTGCAAATTTTTGAAAAATTTATTTCTATATTCGTTCAGATTTCGTCGAGATAAGCATTTTTTATCTCCTGACATTTTCGCGTATCTCGTCACGGTCTTCCTATATTTAACGTAAAAGTGTTGGTAATCGAGAAAACGCTGGAAAAAATTAACAAGAAATTGGCGAGTAACTGGTAAACGGTTGATTATATCAAAAAATTGCAAAGAATATAAACGTTTTCATATTGAATTCCAAGAATGATGCGTATATTTTTATGGTCGAAAGGGCAATATTCGCGGAAATATTTGCAAAATTGACCTATGTGCAAATTTTTGCAAATTTATTTCTATATTCGTTCAGATTTCGTCGAGATAAGCATTTTTTATCTCCTGACATTTTCGCGTATCTCATCACGGTCTTTCTATATTTAACGTAAAAGTGTTGGTAATCGAGAAAACGCGGGAAAAAATTAACAAGAAATTGGCGAGTAACTGGTAAACGGTTGATTATATCAAAAAATTGCAAAGAATATAAACGTAATCATATTGAATTCCAAGAATGATGCGTATATTTTTATGGTCGAAAGGGCAATATTCGCGGAAATATTTGCAAAATTGACCTATGTGCAAATTTTTGCAAATTTATTTCTATATTCGTTCAGATTTCGTCGAGATAAGCATTTTTTATCTGCTGACATTTTCGCGTATCGCGTCCCGGTCTTCCTATATTTAACGTAAAAGTGTTGGTAATCGAGAAAACGGGGGAAAAAATTAACAAGAAGTTGGCGAGTAACTGGTAAACGGTTGATTATATCAAAAAATTGCAAAGAATATAAACGTTTTCATATTGAATTCCAAGAATGATGCGTATATTTTTATGGTCGAAAGGGCAATATTCGCGGAAATATTTGCAAAATTCACCAATGTGCAAATTTTTGCAAATTTATTTCTATATTATTTCAGATTTCGTCGAGATAAGCATTTTTTATCTCCTGACATTTTCGCGTATCTCGTCACGGTCTTCCTATATTTAACGTAAAAGTGTTGGTAATCGAGAAAACGCGGGAAAAAATTAACAAGAAATTGGCGAGTAACTGGTAAACGGTTGATTATATCAAAAAATTGCAAAGAATATAAACGTAATCATATTCAATTCCAAGAATGATGCGTATATTGTTATGGTCGAAAGGGCAATATTCGCGGAAATATTTGCAAAATTGACCTATGTGCAAATTTTTGCAAATTTATTTCTATATTCGTTCAGATTTCGTCGAGATAAGCATTTTTTATCTCCTGACATTTTCGCGTATCTCGTCACGGTCTTTCTATATTTAACGTAAAAATGTTGGTAATCGAGAAAATGCGGGAAAAAATGAAGGGGAAATTGGCGAGTAACTGGTAAACGGTTGATTATATCAAAAAATTGCAAAGAATATAAACGTAATCATATTCAATTCCAAGAATGATGCGTATATTGTTATGGTCGAAAGGGCGATATTCGCGGAAATATTTGCAAAATTGCCCAATGTGCAAATTTTTGAAAAATTTCTTTGAATATTCATTCAGATCTCGTCGAGATAAGTATTTTTTATCTCTTGACATTTTCTTGTATCTCGTCTCGGTCTTTCTATATTTAACGTAAAAGTGTTGGTAATCGAGAAAACGCGGGAAAAAATTAACAAGAAATTGGCGAGTAACTGGTAAACGGTTGATTATATCAAAAAAATGCAAAGAATATAAACGTTTTCATATTGAATTCCAAGAATGATGCGTATATTGTTATGGTCGAAAGGGCGATATTCGCGGAAATATTTGCAAAATTGCCCAATGTGCAAATTTTTGAAAAATTTATTTCTATATTCGTTAAGATTTCGTCGAGATAAGCATTTTTTATCTCTTGACATTTTCTTGTATCTCGCCTCGGTCTTTCTATATTTAACGTAAAAGTGTTGGTAATCGAGAAAACGCGGGAAAAAATTAACAAGAAATTGGCGAGTAACTGGTAAACGGTTGATTATATCAAAAAAATGCAAAGAATATAAACGGTTTCATATTGAATTCCAAGAATGATGCGTATATTGTTATGGTCGAAAGGACGATATTCGCGGAAATATTTGCAAAATTGCCCAATGTGCAAATTTTTGAAAAATTTATTTCTATATTCGTTCAGATTTCGTCGAGATAAGCATTTTTTATCTCCTGACATTTTCGCGTATCTCGTCACGGTCTTCCTATATTTAACGTAAAAGTGTTGGTAATCGAGAAAACGCTGGAAAAAATTAACAAGAAATTGGCGAGTAACTGGTAAACGGTTGATTATATCAAAAAATTGCAAAGAATATAAACGTAATCATATTCAATTCCAAGAATGATGCGTATATTGTTATGGTCGAAAGGGCGATATTCGCGGAAATATTTGCAAAATTGCCCAATGTGCAAATTTTTGAAAAATTTATTTCTATATTCGTTCGGGATTCGTAGAGATAAGCATAGTTTATCTCTTTACTTTTTGGCGTATCTCGTCACGGTCTTTATATATTTAACGTCAAAGTGTTGGTAATCGAGAAAACGCGGGAAAAAATTAACAAGAAATTGGCGAGTAACTGGTAAACGGTTGATTATATCAAAAAATTGCAAAGAATATAAACGTTTTCATATTGAATTCCAAGAATGATGCGTATATTTTTATGGTCGAGAGGGCGATATTCGCGGAAATATTTGCAAAATTGACCAATGTGCAAATTTTTGCAAATTTATTTCTATATTCGTTCAGATTTCGTCGAGATAAGCATTTTTTATCTCCTGACATTTTCGCGTATCTCGTCTCGGTCTTTCTATATTTAGCGTAAAAGTGTTGGTAATCGAGAAAACGCGGGGAAAAATTAACAAGAAATTGGCGAGTAACTGGTAAACGGTTGATTATATCAAAAAATTGCAAAGAATATAAACGTAATCATATTCAATTCCAAGAATGATGCGTATATTGTTATGGTCGAAAGGGCGATATTCGCGGAAATATTTGCAAAATTCACCAATGTGCAAATTTTTGCAAATTTATTTCTATATTCGTTCAGATTTCGTCGAGATAAGCATTTTTTATCTCCTGACATTTTCGCGTATCTCGTCACGGTCTTCCTATATTTAACGTAAAAGTGTTGGTAATCGAGAAAACGCGGGAAAAAATTAACAAGAAATTGGCGAGTAACTGGTAAACGGTTGATTATATCAAAAAATTGCAAAGAATATAAACGTTTTCATATTGAATTCCAAGAATGATGCGTATATTGTTATGGTCGAAAGGACGATATTCGCGGAAATATTTGCAAAATTGACCTATGTGCAAATTTTTGCAAATTTATTTCTATATTCGTTCAGATTTCGTCGAGATAAGCATTTTTTATCTCCTGACATTTTCGCGTATCTCGTCACGGTCTTCCTATATTTAACGTAAAAGTGTTGGTAATCGAGAAAACGCGGGAAAAAATTAACAAGAAATTGGCGAGTAACTGGTAAACGGTTGATTATATCAAAAAATTGCAAAGAATATAAACGTAATCATATTGAATTCCAAGAATGATGCGTATATTGTTATGGTCGAAAGGGCAATATTCGCGGAAATATTTGCAAAATTGACCTATGTGCAAATTTTTGCAAATTTATTTCTATATTCGTTCAGATTTCGTCGAGATAAGCATTTTTTATCTCCTGACATTTTCGCGTATCTCGTCACGGTCTTCCTATATTTAACGTAAAAGTGTTGGTAATCGAGAAAACGCGGGAAAAAATTAACAAGAAATTGGCGAGTAACTGGTAAACGGTTGATTATATCAAAAAATTGCAAAGAATATAAACGCAATCATATTGAATTCCAAGAATGATGCGTATATTTTTATGGTCGAAAGGGCAATATTCGCGGAAATATTTGCAAAATTGACCTATGTGCAAATTTTTGCAAATTTCTTTCTATATTCGTTCAGATTTCGTCGAGATAAGCATTTTTTATCTTCTGACATTTTCGCGTATCTCGTCACGGTCTTTCTATATTTAACGTAAAAATGTTGGTAATCGAGAAAATGCGGAAAAAAATGAAGGTGAAATTGGCGAGTAACTGGTAAACGCTTGATTATATTGAAAAATTGCAAAGAATATAAACGGTTTCATATTGAATTCCAAGAATGATGCGTATATTGTTATGGTCGAAAGGGCGATATTCGCGGAAATATTTGCAAAATTGACCAATGTGCAAATTTTTGAAAAATTTCTTTGAATATTCATTGAGATCTCGTCGAGATAAGCATTTTTTATCTCCTGACATTTTCTCGTATCTCGTCACGGTCTTTCTATATTTAACGTAAAAGTGTTGGTAATCGAGAAAACGCGGGAAAAAATTAACAAGAAATTGGCGGGTAACTGGTAAACGGTTGATTATATCAAAAAATTGCAAAGAATATAAACGTTATCATATTGAATTCCAAGAATATTGCAAATATTTTTATGAGGGAAAGGGTGAAAATCTCGGAGATAGTTGTAACATTGACCAATATGCAAATTTTTGCAAATTTATTTCTATATTCGTTCAGATTTCGTCGAGATAAGCATTTTTTATCTCCTGACATTTTCGCGTATCTCGTCACGGTCTTCCTATATTTAACGTAAAAGTGTTGGTAATCGAGAAAACGCGGGAAAAAATTAACAAGAAATTGGCGAGTAACTGGTAAACGGTTGATTATATCAAAAAATTGCAAAGAATATAAACGTAATCATATTCAATTCCAAGAATGATGCGTATATTGTTATGGTCGAAAGGGCGATATTCGCGGAAATATTTGCAAAATTCACCAATGTGCAAATTTTTGAAAAATTTCTTTGAATATTCATTCAGATTTCGTCGAGATATGCATTTTTTATCTCTTGACATTTTCTCGTATCTCGTCTCAGTCTTTCTATATTTAACGTAAAAGTGTTGGTAATCGAGAAAACGCG
>JAQOWT010000181.1:0-35241 GCA_030407085.1 Trichopria drosophilae | reverse complement strand
AAAAAATCCATCGATAAATAATGTAATTTTTTGGACCTTCTCATTATCCAGAATCTCATGAAAAGCATCGTCATCCGGTAAAAGAATCTTATATAATTTATTAACCTTCGTCCCTTTCAATAATAATGTTGTATTAAAAAATGCAAAGAGGGCATTGATGCACGGCAATTATGTAATTGACAAACTCGGAATTTCCTGTTCTATCGGGTTTTTTCATTGCAATGAATTGTACTCCAATTTGTACGTGTTAGAACAAGAAATATTGTCTGGTTGCAACTTATTACGGCGATGGCAACGGTTTAATGCAATGAAATTAGGTGAATACTAAGAAATAACATATAGATGTGAATCGACTAGTAATGTAATCCTTTATGTGCTTTATTAAACGTGATATTTTGTAAATTATTGGTTCGAAAATCAATAGGAAAATAAAATTCTACTTTCGTGAAGTTAGCCCGCCATTTTAACGAAATCTATCGAAAATATATAGCGTGAAACGTTTGCGAATGGTCGCGATCATAGACTATTCGTTTCATAATTTATCATTTCCAAGATATTTGCGAAAAAAGTAGGCCGAGCTAAGTTTGCATTTACGCTATCAAAATGGCGATTACTACGTAAATAAGTGTTTACAAATTATGAATCAAAAGTGCTTTATCAATATTATTGCGAAAATCTAAAATAATAGATTATTCTTTATTCAGAATTTTGACAATGTAATAGTGCAAAAGTAAACGAGCTAAGAAAAGTTACCAGATCCCGTCGACCTAGTATTATGAAACGACATATTAGGGTCGTCGATACAGTGATTGGCCTCTTACGAGATTTGTTTTTAAAGATATAGAAAAAAATACAACAGCTTCATATGCATATAACAACATCTTAAATTCATTTAAGTTTAAAATGGCCATTGAAAAATCCGTAATGAAAACGTCACGTTTATTAGAAATTACAAATTTATGTCAGCTTTTAGTACATACCGTATAGGTTAACGCGATTTTCCAATATGATTTATTTAATTTATTTTATGACTCATTAATACATTTGGCTAACACGATGCGAACTTATTTCTGAAATACGCCTAATTACTTTTCGTACATATATTTCAGTATAATTCTTAATATAAGTACAGCCCAATAAACAAAATTCCACAATGACTGTAAAGTCACCTCAAAGTTGACTAATAGGCGTTCAATGTCCAACTAATAGGTAACTATTAGTAACAGTTAACTTAAAGATGAATTTAATCAACGCCGTTCAGATTAAGGAAAGCGGGGTGTTATGGGCAATTTTGGCTTTATAGTGAAATTTCTTTTTTAATGTTGAAAGTCATTTAGTGGGCGCATTTGCATTTTGTTATTAAACTATTCAATAATAATTATCTATATCGTAACTAGTTTCTAGTAAAGATGTAATAATACTTAATAGTATGGTAATTAGTATGGAGAGGCAAAATACCCCATTGCGCCCCATCGATGGGTTAAAATGGGCACGAGACGGGAGAGATGAGCACTGCTTTGCGGGGCGTGATGGGCACACCAGTGGCACTGTTGTCAAATAAAGAACTAAAAGAAGAATTATGTCATGTTTAGTAGTGAACAACATGAATATTAAAAAGAAATTTTAGGTATTAATAACGAACAAATTTTTTATTGTGAGAATAATGTTATTTTTTATTCATTCAGTCCCAAAGTACAGTTTACTGTACCGTCATTTTCATCACAGCTCTAATCATTTGTCTCACGTTATTTTTCTTATTCAATTTAAAACACATAAACTCCTTTAGGTAATACAAACATTAAATAACTTAAACCTACTTCGATTAACTTAACTTTACGGAAGAAGTATGCATTGACAAGTGTCGGGTGCAATCGACTGAAGTTTTAGTGTGTTCAATGTATGTACATCATGCACATAAGGTGTTTTGATTTCAAAGTTTCTTTGTAGTGGAACGAATGGTTCTTGAATTATTTGTACAGGAACATATTGTGGGTAACCTGTACTTGTAGAAGGAAGCAGATGAAACTGTTGCTGCGCAGGGTTCACGTACATAACTTCATTTATAGGAATATCTTTTAATACCGCTTTTCGTTCTGCAGGAGTTTTTCTTTTAGCAACGTGTAATTTTTCTTTGTACTCAGGAGAAGTAATGATAGCTGATTTCCCTTTAGTACGCAGTCTACAAAAATATTTTCCTCGCAGCAGTCTACAAAAATATCACCTGTATCAAATCGTATAAATTTTTATGAAAATGTTGTAAGTATGATACCTGTTTGTTTTTGGTGTTTCGTCTAAAATTCACTAAAGAATCATCCTGCGTAGCATTTAAAACCTTATCATGAAATGATTCATTTTAAGGATTGATTGCGTTATCTGTCTGATGATTTTCATGAATAGTAACAATATTGCTACTTTCATTCCTGAACTCTGCTGCAGGAAACAGAATACTTTGTGATGATGTTGAATTTGGTGGAGAATTTATTGGATTATTTTGTGTAACGCTTATTGGTATGTTTGGTGACGTAATGGTTAGCGTAGTTGATGTAGCACTTAATGTCGTTTCTGCCTGAGAGGTATTACAAATAGCTATGCCAATATCATTGAGAACGTTATAAATCGACCTCCTATCTAAAGTTAAATGAAAATGTAATAGTTTAGTTTTAAATAAAACTGGAATGAAAAAATGCACAAAATTGTGGATATACAAATCACCTGTCCGGTCTGAATTTGAATTATAGACCTCTGCTGCAGCAAAATCGTCGTCATCAAATATATTATTATTGAAAGGATAAATGACAGTTTTTATGAAGCCATTTATAGCCGTTTCAGCTGTTATGAAATAGGCAGCTTTTATGAAAGGTTTTCAAAATAATCCAAAAATCTCTTTCATAGTTACGACACACTGTGGATTTTCGCGCATCCACTTATTTACAAAAGACGTATAAAAAGTGCTTAGTGGTTTCATAAACGACACATTTAAAGGCTGAAGACAACGGATGCAATGTGGCGGAAGGCACAGAAGAATTACTCCATTTTCTTCAGCAAGATTTATCAAATCGATATTTTTAACATGGCTCGTATGTCCATCCAGGATTAACAACACCGGTGAATTTTTTGAAGCATGAGAAAATGTTATAAATTCTTTCAACCATCTTACACAAATTTCGTACGTAACCCATCCACTTTTATCATATTCAGCCCACGCATCTGTCGGAGCTCCAATTAACAGATTGTTATCTGGGGTTTTTCTGGGAAAAATCAACATCGTTGGCAGGGTGATCCAAAAGTCCCGGAACAGCAAAATATCTCAGCGGGAGTGCATTTTCGAGGAAAATGTTTCAGACAAAAGTTTCAGGATTTTTCCCTGGCTATTTAATGGCGATATTGAATTTGACCTTGAACATGACCTTGAAGGTTATTTCAAGGTCAAGTTAATTTTTTTAAATGGGAACCCCTATTTTTTTTCATGGATTCTGAAAGAGCGGGAAATTCTACGTCCGAGTATGATATGATCGATTTTTCCGGCAAGGTCATTTCAAGGTGAAACTTAAAACTCCCGTAACGGCGAAATATCTCAGAGGGTGTGCATTTCTTTGGAAATTGTTTCAGACAAAAGTTTAAGGATTTTTCCTGGGATATTTGATGGTAGCACAGAATATGACCTTGAACATGACCTTGAAGGTTATTTCAAGGTCAAGTTTGTTTTTTTTAATGGAAACTGCTATTTTTTTTCACGGATTCGGAGAGAGCACAAAATTTTACGTCCAAATATGCTATGGCCGTTTTTTTCGGCAATGTCATTTCAAGGCCAAACTTAAAACTCCCGGAACAGCGAATTAACTCAGCAAGAGGACACCATTGAATTTAACCTTGAAAATTACCTTGAGGCTTATTCTAAGCTCAAGACTATTTTTTTTTAATTGGAACCCCGTTTTATTTTCGTAATGTTTCCAGAGTTTCCAGAGTGCAATGCATTATCATTGTTCCCGGATAAAAATATACATTTTTTTTTTACATCCGATACGTTTATAAATACCGTATGTATGGGTAACATTTTTACATTGTTTCCAATGCTACCGCCGGCTTTAGCATTACCCAAGATGTACCGCGTGGAGGTAGCACGGTCGGGTTTACACCTCTTCGGGGTGCTTTGTTCAGGTGGTTCCCCTCGCCGTCACCTGTGCGTGTGCGTGTGCGTGTGCGTGTGTGTGTGTGTGTGTGGGTGTCCCCAGACAGTTAAGGCAAGATGGGTATACTAAGATTTTGATGAAATTATGTATCTTACTAAAGCTTATGCTCAAAGTGATTGCCATGAACTTCTTGGCAATATCCCAAGCGATTATAAAAAGTCGATACGACTTTTTTAATCATATCTGGTTCTATAGCCGCGATCTCATCCCGTATTCGTTGTTTTACTTCCTCAATATTCACCGGTTTCGTTCGATACACTCTATCTTTGAGATAACCCCATAGAAAATAGTCAAGGGGCGTAAGATCCGGAGATCTTGGTGGCCATTCTATTACACCCCTTCGACCTATCCACCGTTCTGCGAATACATCACTCAAATAATTGCGAACATCTGTTGCATAATGGGGTGCTGCACCATCTTGCTGAAACCAAGTCTGATCGAAATCCTCGCCTACAATAACCTGAATAGCAGGGATGATGTCGTCCCTCAACATATCGTGGTATTTTTGACCAGTAAGGGTACCCTCGATGAAGAAGGGCCCAACTACCGCATTGTTTATAATACCTGCCCATACGTTTACTTTTTCAGGATATTGAGTAGAACGACTATCGACCATCCAATTAGGATTGGTTTCACTCCAATAAGACATGTTATGTCTATTGATTGCCCCATTTAAGAAGAATGTAGCTTCATCAGAAAATACGATGCGATTCAAGAAACCGGCATCAGCATCTATTCGATTCATCATTAATTCCGCAAACTGTAGGCGTCTATCAGGATCGTCTTCATTCAATTGTTGTACGAGTCTAACTTTGTATGGGTGAAATTTTAAGTTTTTAGTTAAGATCCGTTGTACTGTACCGTAACATAAGTCGTGCTGCTGTTTAACTTTCCTGATGGAAGTATGAGGATCTTCCGTTATTGACAGCGCGACATTCAACTCATTTTCTTCAGTTGATGCTGTTACTGGACGACCTGCTCTTGGGAGATCCTTCACAGTACCGTGAACTTCAAAACGATTTATTGTTCTGCTAACAGTAGATTTAGAAATCGGTTCTCGTCCCTCTCTAAATGATGCGTTAAATAAGGTTCGCACATTCTCTAAAGATCGCTGGTTATCACCCCAGCCTCTCATCATGAGAATGGTTATTCTTTCTCGTTCACTTAGCGCAGCCATTGCTCTTTGTACGAAATATACGTATGTATTTTGTTACTGAAATGATGCTTAATACGTTTAGATAGGAAAGGCGTTTAGATAGGAAATCCATGTATCTCACAAAACGATAAAGTTAAGACCAAAATGTAACCTTATAAGACTGTACACGTATGTATAAATTCAATGTGAATGTATGTTGTTTATTTACTTCGCTGGTGACTCGTGCTCTCTGTCGCTGTTCGCGCGCCCAAGTTCACTTTGCACAAGTGTTGCGTAAGATGTATGTATACACTTTTTTTAAACAGTTTATTATTCTATTTACAAAATTAGAGGACAAGCGAGGGACAGGAACTGATTCCTAAATCGACTTTTGGCAGAACAATAAATTGTTTCGAAGTTTACGGCACTGTAAAGGATCTCCCTAGAGCAGATCGTCCAGTAATAGCATCGACTGAACAAAATGAATTTAACCACTCTCAATACCGGAAGATCCTCATAACTTCGTTAAGAAAATGAAACGGGGTTCCAATTAAAAAAAAAAATAATCTTGACCTGAGAATAATCTTCAAGGTAATTTTCAAGGTCAAATTTTATGCTAGCATTAAATATCCCGGAAAAAATCCTGAAACTTTTGTCTGAAACATTTTACCCGAAAATGACCTCTTGCTGAGTTAATTCGCTGTTCCGGGAGTTTTAAGTTTGGCCTTGAAATTACATTGCCGAAAAAAACGGCCATAGCATATTTGGACGTAAAATGTTGTGCTCTCTCCGAATCCGTGAAAAAAAATAGGGGTTCCCATTTAAAAAAAATTAACTTGACCTTGAAATAACCTTCAAGTTCATGTTCAAGGTCAAATTCAATATCGCCATTAAATAGCCAGGGAAAAATCCTTAAACTTTTGTCTAAAACATTTTCCCCGAAAATGCACTCCCGCTGAGATATTTTGCTGTTCCGGGACTTTTGGATCACCCTGTATATATATACATAACCACTTGCAACAGTTTTTCCAGAACTTTTGGCACGATAGATAAGCCAGTTTCGTCTACATTACAAATTTTACTAGGTCCTAAATTATACTTCTGATAAATACTTTCTAACAACGTGAAAAACTCTAATATTACTTCTTGATTAAAACCGTTCGCTCTTGCTGCCGATGTTGGTTCACGAAGAGAAAGTTCTCCGTGTCTTTTTAAAAAGTTTGTAAACCAAACTTTTCTAGCAGTACCTACATTTATAACTATGTAATAAAATGTACATAATTTTTATATTTATATAACATTTAAAAAATTGAACAATACCATTAACGAATTTGTGTTGAATATTCAATGCCTCTGCAGCTTTGAACTCATATTCGCGTACATCAGTTGGTGTTAAACCAAACAATCTTTTTTGCAATTCAATAATTCTTTTTACTAGCTCCTCTTCTTGAGAATCTGTGAATGTTTGCCGAAATCCAAGCTCTAAATAATGCACGAAATAAATTAAAAAATATATGAATAGTAACAATATAACTCCTTAAGTGAAAAACAAAAAATTCTGCAAATTAATAGATATATAACTTACTTTTTTTTTTTTTAATTTCATTATTATTATAACTGTCTTGTGCTTTTTATATTCCAAAACCTTCCTTCTTGAAGTTTCCCGAGGAACTTCAAATAACCGAGATGTTTCAGTGCAGATTTCATCATTCAGAACAGCTTCATCAGCATTTCTTATGTTTTCTTCAGACCAACTTTGTCGACTACACTTTTTTTATATGTGATCGAACAACATTTTCTTTCCAAATACCTTCCCTCGTGTAGGATATTCATAGCACCTTAGACCAGAGATTAAAGGGCTTAGACATTGAGATTGTTAGGTTAGGTTTTTTGCTTTTGCACAAAACTGCCCGTATTGCCCAGCAGACACTTACCCACCTCGCCCCAACGACCTTCAAAGTTAAAAACAGTTATGCTTATGAAATAAAAATTCAATTTCAAAAAACCAGTGCGCTTTGTAAATACCATTAATGCAATTTTGCACGTACAAAATAATTATGAAGGCACGAGGAAACCTCGTTTTTTTTTTAACCCTTTGAGTCACACATTTTTCCTTTTATCGAATTTAGCTGAAATTTGTTACTCGGGGATTTTTGAGGTCGCTGATTACGAATCCGAAGTTAGTTTTTCGAAATTCAAGATGGCGGATCCAATATGACATACAAAAATTTTAAATATAATTCGATTGGGACAAAAATTGCTACTCGGGGGTTTTTCAAGGTAGCTGATTACGAATGCGAGGTTCGTTTTTCTAAATTTAAGATGGCGGATCCAATATGACGGACAAAATTTTGCTACTCGGGGGTTTTCAAGGTCGCTGATTATGAATCCGATGTCAGATTTAGAAGGCTGAAAATTCCCTAACACGCGTTTTCATAAAAAACTGTCGCTTTTTTACATCTTGCTCACAGCCATTTTGAATTTCGTAAAGCTCATATTGGATTCGCAATTATCGACTTCGAAAATTCCCTAATACGCATTTTCACCACAATTCGCGCTTTTTTACATCTCGATCACCGCCATCTTGGATCCGTCATTTTAAATTTTATGAAGCTGACATCGGATTCGGGATCAGCGACCCCGAAAACCCTCTAATACGCATTTTCATAAAAATTGGCTATTTTTTACATGTTTCTGACCGCCATATTGAATCCGCCATATTGAATTTTGTAAATCTGACACAGGATTCGTAATCAGCGACCCCAAAAACCTATATACCCCGAACTTCAAGTCATTATCTTTCAAAATAGCGTCAAAAATGAATTCTTTCCAAAAAAACATGATTTTGTTGTTTTTGTTTATTTACATACAGTAAACAATAAACAATTATGTATTTTTGGTCATGTAGATATGTTCTTTAAGTACTAAGGTGACAGAAAAGCGCAAAAAGACCGATCGGAATACATTAACTTGAACGTAAATAATTAAAATTCAAAGAAATCGAGGTAGTAACGTGGGTTACTACCGTGACTCAAAGGGTTAAATTATGAAACTCGTCCTGCCCCGCTGCCCATTCCACCCCGCTCTTCCCTATATCAACACATTGTAGGGGAAAATAGAGGACAGATAACTTTTTCGGCGCTTCACTGTATACTGCTTTTCCTAGGGGAATCCCCTAACAATGCCTACAGTATGGTGCCTAGTCGCGTAAAAAACATAACCTTCTTAGTTTTGCCTAAGCGCCGTCTGTGACTTGTTTTTTCCTTTTTTAGACTTGACACTGCGGTCCCCATAAATACCACAACGTAATAAAAGATTGTGGGGACCATTAGTACGAGAAGTCCTCATAAGAACCAATCCATATCAAAAACGGTCCTCATATAACTACCAATATTTAAAGGTATGAAACTATACACATTTATGGGTGTATAAGTAAGTATAAATGCAATCAATGATATTCATAATTTTAAGAATACGTAGTAACATTACAATATTTACACAACTTTTTTACGAATTGTAGGATTTCATCTCTCTATATTTGTTATGTTACACTTAACTTGTGTAGGCTTTACCTAAAGAATTGAATGTCTTTTTTGAATCCAAAGAAACTCCAGCCATATGATAAAAAATATGCGGAGAGTAAAAAATTTCTTCGCTCACAAGGTCGTCGTTTCTAAAATCTGGTTTTACGGCTTGTATCGAAAATAACTATTTTTATGTTTAAATTTGGTGTTTTTTTTTTAAATTTGGGACCGGAAATCGAAAGGTCCCAGGATCATACCCTGATATCTGCCGAATGTTCTGCCAAGTTCCCCGTTATTTTTTCTGAATTTTTCACATATTTTCGGGTTCTTCATATTTTTCATATAATTAACATCTCCAATCAGCATTTTTAACATTTTTCTTTAAAAATTTTTCTTGAAAAAAGCCGCCTGCTCGGGAATGGGAATGATTCCGACAGATGGTGCTTGGAAAATATTTCAACAATGTTGAAATGTTTTGATTGATGCAATCACGACCAATTGCGTTGCAGGAAAAACCCACCAAATTTAAATTTTATTAATTGTATAATATCATCCTGCAAAAAAATTATAACTGTTTTTATGGTTTTCAATTTGACTTAGGGTAGTTCATGAAACTGGAATACATTTCTTATTCTCTGATACTAACAACATTCTGAAATAAAAATATAATTTCAATTTCAAATTTTTAATATTTTACAACTTTAGTATTGTATATGAAAAAGTGTTTGGTCACATTCACTTAAGATTCAGACAACTGCAGTTGAATTGTGTTTATGTGCAAAGTTGAATATGTGTGTATATGTACACACACACACAATATTTTCTCACCAATTATGGTATCTTCCGCATTAATATTTAAGCGTTTTTTAAATAAACCATCTGCATAATTAGGTTAATTATAATTTGTTAAAACTATACGAACGTTAAGTCGTTATTGAAGCGTTCAGAAACAATTCTCTGCTGGAATCATTATTTAAATTACCATTTTTTATAACGTTTACTATAAAAGGCGAACAACGTGTGCAGGAAATTGTTTATAATGTAAAAATTTTGAAATTACTTCAGAAATGGAATTAGAAATAAGGGAAATATGGTTTTGAACAAATTCGCTACTAGAATCATTGCTTAAATTATCATTGAATTGTTATTGAAGTATTTTTCCAGTCGCGAATGGTTTGAAACCGATATTTTCCATATTTTAAGTAGTATTTTTGAAGTGTTTGCAAAATTTTATATTTATAAACAATTTCCTGCATAATTTATACCTGTTTTATAGAAATCGTTATAAAACATGATAATTTAAACAATGACTGCAATAGGGAATTGTTTCTAAACGATACTTTCCTTACTTCAAACAGTAATTTTGAAGCGTTTGCATAATGTTCACTTTATAAAAAATTTCCTGCGTAAGTCATACGCATTTTACAGAAATCGTTATTAAAAATTATAATTGAAACAATGAATCCAATAGCAAATTGTTTTCTAAACGATACTTTATTTACTTCAATCAGTATTTTTGAAGTGTTGATCAAATTTTAATTTCAAAAACAATTTTCTGCAAAAGTTATACGTCTTTTATTGAAAGTGTTATAAACAATGATAATTTAAACAATGCTTTCAGTCGCGAATTGTTTCTAAACAATATTTTCCTTACTTGAAACAGTACTTTTGAATCGTTCCCATAATTTCAAATTTATAAACAATTTCGTGCACAAGTTATACGCCTCCTATAGAAATCGTTATAAATAATGATTCCTGTAGTGAATGGTTTCAAAACGATATTTCCCTTATTTCTAATACCAGTTCTGAAGTGTTTGTATGGTACAATTTCAATTCGTCAAAAATTCCGATAACTTGATGTAAATTGGAAATTGACAGTGAATTTGAAATTCCGGTTTAAACGTTAAAATTCCGAGAAAAGGGGTTTCAACATTAATTAACAATTTTACTATGTCGTAAAATTTTATTTAACAATGTTTATTCACATTTTTAAAAAATCATTTCAAATATTGCTCAAAATCTTTTCCGTGCTGCTCCACGCACAGTTGAGCCCTTCGCAGCAAATTCGAAGGAAATTGATTATAAATTTGAAAATTTTACAAACGCTTGAAAAATACTGTTGGAAATATGGAAAATATCGTTTTGAAACAATTGGCGACTGCAATCATTGTTTCAATTATCATTGTTTATAACCATTTCTGTATAACTTGTGCAAGAAATTGTTTATAAAGTTAAACTTTTGCAAACACTTCACAAATACCCTTGGAAATAAGGAAAATATCATTTGGAAACAATTCGGGACTGGAATCATTGTTTTAATTATAATTGTTTATAACGACTTCTGTAAAAATCGTATAACTTGTGCAGGAAATTGTTTATAAAGTTGAAACTTTGCATACGCTTCAAAAATACCCTTGGAAATGTGAAAAATATCGTTATATAATAAATCGAATAACTTGTGTAGGAAATTGTGTATGAAGTTAAACTTTTGCAAACACTTCACAAATACCCTTGGAAATAAGG
The DNA here is from genome assembly GCA_030407085.1 of Trichopria drosophilae. Classification (NCBI taxonomy): domain Eukaryota; kingdom Metazoa; phylum Arthropoda; class Insecta; order Hymenoptera; family Diapriidae; genus Trichopria; species Trichopria drosophilae. Next base: position 23,869 of record JAQOWT010000181.1, on the reverse strand, counting down.
AAAATATCGTTTGGAAACAATTCGGGACTGGAATCATTGTTTAAATTATCATGGTTTATAACCATTTCTGTAAAAGGCGAATAACTTTTGCCGGAAATTGTTTATAAAGTTAAAATTTAACAAACACTTCATAAATACTGTTGAAAAAATGGAAAATATCGTTTTGAAAGGATTCCTGCACACATTATACGCCTTTTACTGAAATCGCTATAACAATGATCATTTAAACAATGATTCCGGTCGCAAGTTTTTAAATGAAAACATTGGCACTCACGGGTATTGGAATATCGGAACATGCGATGTCATAAAATGATATACGTGTATAAATATATATATAGATTATTTATATTTTATCAATTTTAGAATTGCAAGATGGCATGGACGGGAAAAGACGCGCGCGATATTCCGCCTGATTGCTTGAGTCATATCTGTCACCATAATAGGAAAGTTTCTATGGTAGTGTGTATAATTTGTGATGGCGGTTTTTGTAAATCAGAGATTGTCAGAAAAGTGCAGAATGGCAAGGGATTTTTGTCTCCAGGCATCTAATTGTTTGTCCTGCGCACTCTAACCTAGGTGGAGATATAATTCAGCGCTGTGATCGAAATACGGGTGACATCGAGAAAATTAATATTGAAAAGAAAATCTTATACTTCAAAAACACCTCGAAAATATGAATAATGGAATGAACAGCACATGTGAGATTAAAAGTTAAGATATGGAGCATGGTGATACAAATGATGTGGATGAAACTTCGTCAGTTATTAGCGAAACGGCATCAATTATTAACGACAGATCGAAGAAACGTAAATTGGAACAAAGCAATGATGTAAGTACCGAAAATGAATTATTAATGGAACTAAACAATGAAATTAAGGAGAATAACGGGTTATTACGTGATAAAATAATACTATTAGAAGAAGAAAATGATTATTTGAGGAAAGAAATGACTCGATTAAAAGAAACAAATACAACGACTTATTCAGACATTACAAAATATTCAACACCGCAATTACCCAAAGTAAACAGAAAGCTACCTACACTGAAAATTAAACAACAACAATACAAGAGGCAAAACAAACAAAACGAGAAGTTACGAATACAATTAAAATCAACAACACAGACATTGGAATAACTGCAATTAAAGAAAATAAAGACGGTGCTGTAATAATCAAATGCGATAATTTAAAGAGCATTCAGAAAATTAAAGAACAGATAGATTCGACCTTAGAAAATAAATACGAGACTGAATTAGAGAAATTAAGAAATCCGACGGTTAAAGTAGTCGGAATAAATAAAGAAATAGCTAAAGAAGAAATTGAAACGACCTTGAGAAACCGAAACCAATTGAATGATCCAGAATACTACTTATCTGTCAAGCACACATATATTGTACAAGGTAAAAATACACAAACTGCGATAATTGAAATAAATGGGAGAACGTATAAAAGAATTATGGCCAACAAAAAGGTCTTCATAGGGTGGGAATGCTGCCCTGTGTATGAGGTATTCGACATGAAGAGGTGCTTTAACTGCTGCGGATATGGTCATAGTGCGGCAAAATGTCGAAGTACAAAAAAATGTAAAATGTGCGCTGAGGATCATGATTGGTGCGAATGCAATAAGGAGCGACATCAATGTACCAATTGCATTATAAGCAATAAAATGTATAGAACTGAAAGAAGTATTGATCATATGGCGGATGAAGAAGAAAAATGTGATACGTATAAATTAAAAAAGCAGTACATTATATGAAGGACTGATTACCAGACATAATGGATCAAGTTGCTCAAATTCTTTATGAGAATGACGAGTTAAGACAAACGCGAACCGTTTACACACATGAAGACTGCTATAACGTGCATCAAACTAATACAAACCTTAACGTAATACATTTGAACATTCGTAGCTTAAACAAGCACTATGAAGAACTCCAAGCTATTGTTGAAATATACAAGTCAAGCTTAGATGTGATAATTTGCACCGAAACGTGGAACATTGATAATCCCTCTATTTATAATATTAACGACTACAAAATCATATATAACTCTTCGAAACTAAACCAAAATGATGGAGTAATTGCTTATGTCAAAGAAACTCTTTCAGCTGAATTTCATATTCTTACGAATGGACGTTTAAAAGTAATACAGACTCTAGTACAAATTAACAACGATAGTAATCTCTCCATCCTTGGTGTCTATCGATCATTTGCACTATCAGCTGAGGAATTTGTCTCTTCATTACAAGCTATCATCTCTGATGTAAAACAAGCCGACGTCCTAATAATGGGTGACTGCAATATTGATATTTTTTCCCAAAACAGCAATACAGATATTTACCTCGACACTGTATAGTTTAGGTTATTTAGCAGCCATCAAAACACACACTAGAATTACAAAAAATGCAAGCTCTTGCATAGATCATGCACTCGTTAAAAAACTACAAAACCCTGAATAAGTGGAGACAATAATTGTAAAATCGGCTATGACTGATCATATTCCTATAATTGTGCAATGGCCTTGCAAGAAATTGACTAATGAACAACAAGATCAGAATAATCCAAGATATAAGAAACGAATTAATTACAGAATCCTCAAACATACAATTGAAGGCACTGTTTGGAATATGATAGAACAATTTCAAGATGTTAATACCGCTACAAATTACTTCGTGAACACATTTTATAGAGCAATAACGAATGCAACTACTATTACCACCGATCCTGAATTAATCGAGAAACCCCCATGGATTACAGTGGGTATACTCACGTCGATTAAAACTCGAGATAAATTATATAAAAATCGATTAAAACTCGAGATAAATTATATAAAAAATATCTAAAAAATGTAAAAAACATTCAACTAGAAAAAATGTTTAAAGCTTATCGAAATAGACTTACTAGGATAATAAAAATAGCTAAAGACAACTTTTATCGGGAACGAATTAAGAACGGAAGTAGCAATACCCGTGCGTTATTTGCAATCGTGAAACAGATAATCTCACAACCAACTAAAAAAGAAAGAAAAATAGAGAAAATAGAAACTGATGATAACACGCTAGTATACACGAATTTCTTCGCATAGAAGAATTCTTGAACATCTACACAAGAAGCGGAACATTCTTACTACACTCCTTTTACCATATGGTGTTGCGGATGAGCACCTAAGCTCTTGCACACCACATACGGCGCTAGTGCGCACCTGCATGTACATATATATATATATATATATATATATATATGTACATAATTACATATATGATTTTCATATTATTGAAATTATCTGCATAAAGTTTACATATTTTTATTTAATTTTATATTTATTTAATAAAAATAGGGGTGAGGCAGATAGTGCGGCCTTTGGCGGTAAGGCCTGCTCCTTGATGGCCGCCGGCCCCGGCCACGCTGCACGGCCAGCATGAAGGCCATTTCCTTCCACGCGTTCTGAAACACATTTATCATATTAATAATTTATTAATACAAATTTTTTAAACATGCAAATCTGAAATACTTACGGGTTGATCGGGGGCACTATCTGCCTCGACTTCCGGGCTATTCTATAACACAAATAAACACAAAATAAATATTAATAAGTAATGAATGATTAAATCTATAATTAACAGAAATTTAATAACTTACATTTTGGATCGCCGTGATTGCTATTCTGAGCTGCCTGTTCTGTAAAAGTACAGTGTATATGTAAAATGACAATGTATATTAATAATGCATAAGAATAGCGAAGTATATATCAGTTACTTCCGCCAGGAGCTCTGCATTAGCTGCCTTCAGAGCAGCCACTTCCGCCTTCAGGCGCTGCACCTCCGGCGTCTGTAAATTGAAATTAAATATTTATTTTGGGTCGCGTATAAATGTGTATAATCGTTAAAACATAAAATATTGCTCTCTAAAATTATATTTCATTTAAAATAATATTTCAGAAGTGTACCTCGACAATGTGCACGGCGGCCATGTTGTTGGTAATCGTCTAAAAAATAACATTCATTTACATATATATCTTAAAAATTAATAACTTATATCAATGTGAATTAATACGCACGTTTTCCATTATTGTACCTGAAACATAAAAACATATAACTGGTATTAGTAAATTTCATTAAGAATTTCATCTCTCATGTTTTTATATTTTAAGAATATGCAATTTCGACGTCCTAATTACTTTTTTAAGCGATTTTACGCAAGTCAGCATGTTTTTTTGATATTAGTGCCGTTTCAGAACGTTACAAGTCCGTCGCCGGAAAAAAATGGTTTTATGATTTTCATAATAGTACCAGGTATACGCCCGATTAAATAGAATATGCAATTTCGACGTATTAATTATTTTTTAAACGATTTCACGCAGCGTGTACACGTTTTTGCAATATTAGTGCTGTTTCAAAAAGTTACAAGTCCGTCACCTTCTTGAGCATAATTTCAACCGATGGCTTTAAGATAAATTCCTTCAAGGTTCTGATACTGTTATGTATCAATTTATTGCAAGACGTACATTTTTTATCATATTATAGAACTAAATTTATTTGATAGATAATAGCGTTATAAGTATACAGTTTTATATCCCTATAGGGAATTTATTATCATAATTTATGCATAATTGTTATTTCGTAGCTACATTTAGTTATTTGATAAAAACGTTTTATTAGTAAAGAGATTACAACACATTCCGGCTTTGCAATAATCCATTCCTAACAAAAACAATTAAGTTTAAAGAAGGATTCACAAAAATAGGATTCATGTTCAATGAAATGAATCAGTTTGAGTGCTTCCCAATAATTGTAGGTTTGCTGGGGAATCCACGCAAATTTTAAAATTTTAGTCGACCATCTTGGATTCGCCATTTTGATTCTTTAAAATCTAAGTTCTGATCAGCCCTGTCATGTAATCGTTCAATAAACTCACAATGTGCGAGGATAAAAAATTATGAAAAGATGTGTTCGTATATTTTCAGGATGTAGTTATAAGATCCATTGACACTTTAATCGCTATTTTCAATATATGGGCAATTCTACAGAACTTTTCACTTTCGAGTGAAATTAAACGTAAATTTTTTTTCAAGGCACAGCTTTAAATTTTTTTTCTGATGATAGAGATGAGATGCCAAAATTAAGTTCTATGCGCGTAATTCATTTTTGGAGGAGGTTCAGGGGGTGCCTTAGGGATACTATAAAAATAACAAATTGGCATATAGGCCATTCTACAGAACTTTTCATTTTCGAGTAAAAAAAACGACAAATTTTATTTGAAGGCACAACAATTTTTTTCTGTTCATGGAGACGATATACCAAGGTGTGGTTCTATGCGCGTGATTCAGTTTTGGTGGAGGCTCGGGGGGTTATAAAGAAATTTTGGAGCTACTATAAAAATAGAAAATTGTAGATAATGCATAGGTCAACATTTGATCTACGCGAGATCGCCGGAAGCGCTTAGGTGCTGGTACGCGGTCGCTGATGACGATGAGAAGGTCCGTTAACCTCGAAAACGTCAGATTCAAGGTCATTTAAAGGTCAAGTGGAGAAAAAAACCATCGGAAAAATCTGAAAAAATTCATGCATATGTGTTTGAGGCCAGCAAATCGTAGTCTAAGGTCAGGATCAAGGTCATTTGATGGTTAAGTAAAAAAAATTGTTATTTATTTTGTCAGTCTTTGTTTTGTTTGACATTTCTTGAGCAACAGATGTAGATTTTTCAATTACATTTTTTTCTTCTAGTTTTCTTCTTTTTACTTAGTTTTGCGGTATTTTTTTCTGCATCAATTTCGCAACAACTAGGTGTTAAATGAAAATGAATGCAAGGTAAATCAACACGAAAAACTTCATTATCTCGAAATGCTCAAAATATGTGTCTTGTGCTAAATATCACATTCCAGAGGGAAAAAACTTTAATGAGATGATCATACAGCAATGATAAACTGCTATTTATGGTCAGCGTCCAAAAAAACACAATACATGGTTATTTGTAATAATTTTAGCACTATTCATTTTAACAATACATTTCTCTAGTTATTTTTGACTGTTTTGTAGTAAGTATTACATATGCTATCCACATGAACAATCATTTTTGTGATAAGATGTCGTGTCAAAAACCATTTGCAATCTGTCTTAAAACATGATAAATAACTGTGGAACTGTGCCGCTAAAAATATAACATTTTTTTTACGAATTACGCGAATTTTCTTCATTTTGCAGATGGTGCCTTTTCAACATTTTTTAGGGCACACACTTTTCTGACCGCTGATTTTCTTTGTTTTTATAAATACTTTCTAATATTATAGGCGGTTTGACGTTAAGAGGATTGTTCGGGGCCAAAAAAGTGAAAAAAGTAATAAAAATAGTGTTTGACAATAAATTGGCGACATAACTTCAAGATGGTGGCACACCGTGCAAACCTTTGGTATGGATCTAGAATTTGTAATATCTTATAGAGTATTGTTTTTTGATAGTAAAAATATTCGGTTCATTTGTTTTCACGCAGTACACAGATCAGGAGAATAAAAAGTCTTTTTCAAAAATAGTCGGCGACACGTAAATTTGAGATGTTTTCTTAATTTTTCCACATAATTTTTAAAAATTTATTATGAAATGCAGACATTTCAGCATGAAAATATATTTAAATGTGTTGTTCGAGTACGTTTTTATCTGATTGCAGCCTTATACCTAATGAAAAATTATTTCAGTTCGAGAAAAACGATGGCGACACTAAAATGAAAACTTACAATTGCCCATATGTCCCGTAGGAAGCTTTGGAAGGTGAAAAAAGTAATCTCCCCTGGTTGTAATCATATGTAAATTCTTTCTCTTATCGTTATAGAGGTACAAAATGAATAAATTTTACATTTGTAAATGGCCTAAAAATATCTTTTAACATCCCTAAATGCATTCCAATTGACAAGTTATACAACAAAATTTACATTGACGTCCAATTACTACTCAAAATATAGGCATTTTTTCATCAATAAAAAGCGATGACAATAGAAAGTGCGATATTTGTATTATGTAGAAATATTGTTATTTTATGTTTATTTTGCCAAAACATTGCTTTGTTGATCACCCGATACATTTTTCTCTACGTATAAACATCATTTTAATCATCAAAGCCAAGTTACCTTTTCTATAGTAATTCCCTTGGCTCTAAATATTGAACTGCCCCGATAAATATTAAATATAAAAAAAAAAAAAAATATAGCAGTTAATGTTAGAAAATGTTTACTTCATAGAAATTCTATTCAAAATATGAAGTAATCTCCCCTGCCTTTTTTTGAAATTTCTATTTAAATTATAAAGACATGAATCTTATTCGTGAATTTTGTCATAAAGTGTTAAATTACCTATTTTCACTTAGTATAATACATTTTATCCAAATTATCACTACGTGCAGTGTAAACCAAGCATAGAATAGATATTTAGATAATATAATAATGAAGAATTTTCCAGTAAACACATTGTCCCGTGTATTTGTAAGCAACGATAAAGTCATACGCAGAGTTACATATTCCCACATGTATAATACCGTATAATGAAGCGAAATGCTGAAAGCGGGCGCGCAAAAAATGCTCCTGACGGTGTGGGGGCTGTTCTCAAAAGAACAGGGGATAGTGTGGTGGCTAAAGGCAAAGATGTTCATAATTTGAAAACTTTAGTGCATACGTTGAAAGTGTGTAAAATTGACGTTTGGTATACAATCATCGCTGCAGAAGATATAGCTGAAATAGATAAAATGGCACCACTAGAAAAATTAATCGCTTTTAAAGGTACCATGAAGGTATGTACATCAATGGACGTGGGTACGATCTCAGCCTGATGGCGTAAATTTTAATCAACTCAGCTATTGCTCTTGCAACCTATCCGAAAAATGGAAGCACTACCACATAGGATCAAAAGAAACACACGATTTGAAAAAAAATAAAAACGAAAAGGTATTTTGGAATCAGCTATCACTGGCAAAAGAAAATATCAATTGACTGTTAAAAGAAAAGGAGAGCCTGAACCAGCTATGACTGCTAGGAAAAACTCGGTTAAAAGGAAAAAAAGAACCTGAATCAAACGTATGTAAAAAACAAAAATTTCAACGAGTGTGTTACTTCATTTAATTTTGTTACTATTTTTCCTATGTTAAGTGTATGTAATGTCAAATAAATGATGCGTGTTATTATAAAGCAAGCTTTCTGAAATATGGAAATTTTCATTGTGTTACTTTTTTTTTTATAATGGCTTTAATTACATTTTTTTAAACCATATGTACCTGATAATAGCTTATTATAAAATAGCTGGTTGTTAGATAGTTTTAAACCTTTGTTTGGCATCCATATTATTAGAAAGTAATATACTAAGTGAATGTAATTGACAGAAATAATTCCCGTGTAATGAAAGTAATTCCCCTGGATCGGTATATTTTTTATCTAACAATTTTTCGGATACTACTTTAGGAACAGCTGGGCTACTTTGGGATATTGTTGTATTACATATAACCATAAAAATATCCGAGTCACATTTTAAAAATATGCATTTTTATTTTCTGTCACATCAAAAGGTGGATTTGACGTATCTGTGGAGAATCACCCAGATATATTCTGCAAGAGGCGTTATGTCAGTTACACCCTATGATCATACGGCGTTTACATGGTAACATGCCACATAGCTGCGAAAAGTTCATTAATCCACATAATGAACTAATTCATCCCAACCATCGAATGTTTCATTTAATAATGAGCATTGAAATTGTTTTCAGAAAGTATTGTACTTTTAACAATGCGTTCGATCATATTTTAGGTGAATTTACTTCCTCCGAGCACACCAGTCCTCAAGCAGGGAAAAGTTTGACTAAAATGGATCCAAAATCGGCTTTGATATGTTATTTCTACATCATTTATAGGTTCGAAATCTGTAAAGAACAAAATCGTAGCTGCTCCTTTTCTCGAGATATTCGTATTTTAATATTTTTCTTATTGTTTTTGCTAGTAATTATACTGATATATATATAGTTTCACTTATCTCACTTTTAATTTTTCATTTTGATGATAAATAATACCATAAATCTTTGCTGTATCTTTATGGACCGCAAAAATTGCGATTTTACTTCCGCCGCGCCGCTCTGTTGGTTGTAGTTGGAGCGAGGGCAAAATTTGTTTTTCGCAAGTGAAGTGTGTAACGTCAAGTTCATAAGAACGCGGGCCATACGCCGTTCCTCATTACGTTTATGGCATAAGATGTCTCATCCTATGAAGAAATGTTCCCATGCTGAAAACAGACTTAAAGTTTGTGGCCCATGTGGTAAAAAAATATCTTTTGGAAACATTAAACCCGATAAATTTTTCATAAGCACAAAAATCTAGGGCCTTATAACAAAATTTGTAAACAGCGATTTCAAATTATCCGATGAAAGGTTTCCGTTAAGTATTTGTCGAACTTGCTACTTAACGCTCCTCGATGCTGGAAAAGGGATATTTAAAAGACCTATACAAAAAATGCCCAATTATGAAGACATAATACTGCACAAAGATTATATACAAATAATGTAATTGATACATCTAATAGACCTTCTAACTGTGTTAACGAAGGGAAAAAGGCAATACTTAATAAAAAATCTGATCATCTCCTTCTTTGCAAAAATTGCTTTCAAGAAATCGGTAAAGGCAAAAACCATCATTGTAAAAATATCAGTAACACTATCCCAAAAATTATAAAAAAACTACCAGAAAAAGAACAAGATAAAATTGTTAGTGCTATTTTAAGAATTAAAATTGAATGCGAAAAATCAACTGGAAAGCTTGAAAACGTGAATATAAATCTGTCTACCGGAGGTCGTCCAACAAGAATAATAATAAATCCTGCTGAAAAAAAAAATGTTTCTATAACGGAAGATAGTTTAGATAATTTTCGAAATAATTTAGGAGTATCAATGACATTCATGAACAAAGTAACAAATTTTCTAAGATGCAATGTTGGGGAAAAAAAATGTTCCTGCAAATTATCGTAGTCACATGTCGCAGAAATAAAAAATATTGGCAGATGTGTATAAAAGCGGCATATATGAATTCGAATGTTTTACAAGGTTTTGTCAACCATCTTTTTTGGAACGGTTTGGTCCCACTCGTAGGAAAAGAAAAAGCATTATTGTGGCCAAAAAAATTAAAAATAGTAGCAAAAAACTATCATGGAGATTAATTCGAAGGAAATGCTTGCAGAAAACTTCTGAAAGAATCCGATAAACTTAATGATCCGAACATCTATGAAGAAGTGGGATATTTTAAAATTATCCCTTTCATCGGTAGTTTCAAGGCTATGAATAAAATAGTTAGCTGTAGTTTTACTTCAGGTAAAGTTGGACCTTCTCTGGATACATACAAGAATTGCGTAAAAGTATCGAAAGTCTGGACATTTCCATAACATTAAAAATCCATGTTATTTTGGAGCATCTGAGAGAAAGTTTGCAGTTTATTGATGATAACAATGGTTTAGGGTATTGGTCCGAACAAACTGGCGAGTCTGTGCATCGTGATTTTCTGAAGATTTGGGACCGATACAAGATTAAAATTATCAACGATGAATCTTATCCATCAAGACTTTTAAAAGCAGTTACAGAATACTCGTCAGTTCACATTTAAAGATTAATCATAATAAAAAGTAAAGAATAAATGAGATTTAAAATTTGCGTTCCCAACATGAATATGAAAAAAAATACAGAAAACAAAACTATAAAAGTTAAAAAAAAATAATAAAAGTCATTTTAAAATACAAAAAAAAAAATAAAAATCATTTGAAAAAACAAAAAAAAAAAATTTTTAAATTTACGTTCCCAACGACAAAACAAAAAGTTAAAAAAAGAAAAAAAAACCATAAAAGTTAAAAAAAAAAAAAAAAAAAAATTTTAAAAAAAAAAAAAAAAAAATAAAAAAAAAAATGGAGCCACATAGCCACTACGTCCTCGTCGTTGGTTCCGGGTTACGCTAAGGGTGGATTTAATAGAAATTGGTTTGCAAATAAATATTTTGAACAAAATAACAATATTTATGCATTTCAGCCAGTGAAATGTAAAAATACGAATATCTCATGAAAAGGAGCAGCTATGATTTTGAACCCATAAATGATGTAGAAATAGCCTATCAAAACCGATTTTGGATCCATTTTAGTCAAACTTTTCCCTGCTTGAGGACCGGTGTGCGAGATTAAAATACAATTCGAGTGCACAAAACACCAAAATGAGGCTGTATAAATGTTAGTGTACATTATACAATTTTATATAACAATAAAAATGCGCGAATATTTAAAGAAGGAAATGGCATAAATAAGAGGTACAAAAAGTCAAACCAAAAAAAAACTTGCAAAATTGTGTGATACATAATTTTAGAAAATTGTTGAATTTGTATAATATATTTGATTGTTACGTTATGTTTGTACCGTACATAAATAAAATATGTACACAAATAAATGTAAAAAAGAACGTTACAAAATAGGCAATATAGTAATAAAAAATTGTTTCATATAGTACATTTTAAAAACCTTTTCACCAACATCCTAATTTTTTAGACAACGTGCAATCAAAGGGTTATTTGCAACAAGAAAGCTTCACAAATTCCTCCAACAGATAAAAGCAGGTAAAAATGAAAAATGTTTATTCAGTATTGAATAGCATTCTTAAAAACAACTAAAAATATGTATTTCTTGAAGGAATTTAAACAATGAAGGTTTATTTTTAGAGAAAGTCGGTTTCCGTAATTTTTCAAGACTACTTTTGTACTGCCATCTTCAAGATCTTACGGTAGACATAATGTTTTAAATAAATCTTCATTTTTGACGCTTTTGACATTTTCTTAGTAAATTTGAATACAATATATTTAGAAAAATCGAACAAAATCCTGTCTGCGAATATAAGTTGTTTATTTATGTCGAGTATAAGTTGTCTATTCTTATAAATTCTTCAATGTTTAACTATTTTTAAGAAGAAAAGTTTCAATGCAATAATAAATACAAATTAGTACTAATAAATAATTTCATTTACCATGCATCAAAAAAGTTTGTTATAAAATGATGCGAAACTAACGAATAGTTGAAACATGGAGTATTAATGCTTTGTTGTGGGACGTTCAGTTGTGAGAACAAATAAAAAATACCAACTTTTTGAAAATTACATGTATTAAACATGCATTGCTATGGATTCCAAATGTAAGTACTAGGTAAAAATCAATATTATATTTGCATTTTCATGGATTCATAATTCACAACACTAATAAATCAATATTAAATTTGCATTTGCACGGATTTATTTATTATTTATTTATTTATTTATTTATTTATACATTAACGGCCTAAAGGCCTTTTACAATAATAAAATAATAATAATAATGGCTTAACAGTGCTCCAAAATATAAAATAAAACAAAAATGAATTCAATTACAAAACATAACAAGGTTCAATTAAATGAGATACTATATCAGTAGCTATTATAATAAAATATTACGGTGCAGTATAATATTTTAAGCAATGAGCTCGCAGCCTATTAATCAAAATTGGTTGTGGGATTGAACCAGATATGAGATTATAAGGAAGTATATTCCATTCGCGTCTTAAACGAGAAAGAGGCGAATGATAACCATAGCGAGATGAAGATGAAATTTCTATAAGGATACGTGGGTTTCTAATGGGATATATATTGTGCCGATAAGTAAATAACGTTGAAAGCTGATGACAGTTAATCATATTGTACAAGACTCTTAAGACATATAAAACATCGTGAAAATAATGTAAAGATTCAATGGTTGGTAGGTTAAATCTATGCGAGAGCGACGAATAGTCATGATCAATGTATGACGTTGGGGACTTGATTTTAAATGAGAGGTAACGGATCAATCTGTGCTGAACCGATTCAAGTTTCTTAATCCGAGTTTTTAAATACGGTGCCTAAACTTGAGAGCAATACAGAAATTGATCCAAACAGGATTTGTAATTTACAACGCTAATGAATCAATATATTAATATCTGCATGCACACGGATTCATAATTTGTACCACTAATAAATCAATATTATATACCCTGGTAAAAATGGAAGCGTACATGAAGAGTACGTACGCTTCGTGTACATTACGATAAGAGTACACGAAAAGTACGTACACTTAAATGCCGCATCCCGAAGTGTACAGTAAGAGTACAATAAGCGTACAGCAGGAGTGATTTTGGACATTAAGAGCGAACGTACGTACACTTAAATACCGCTTTCCAAAATGTACAATAAGAGATTTTAATAAAAAATTGTATTTTTCACTTTTTTCTTATTTTTAGTTTATTATTTAATTTTAATAATTTTAAAACTTTTTTTAAGATAAATAAAGTATCTTAAAAAAGCTGAGATTTCAAGCAGTCACCGATTCAAGTACTGTTCCTCAACACAGATGCTTTACGCGATCAACGACCGTGTTGGATACGGACCACTGGTCTATCACTATATTTATAATGTCATATGATATTTGTGTTAAAATTTAAGACAATTCTTAGTTTTATTGTTTGCATTGTTCCGTACGGATGTTCTGGAGATTAATGCTATGAGTTCTGAGTAAAATATAAATATGATTGTAAATATAAGTATGCCACACTGCGCCTATACACATATATAAATATATATAACGTAATTGCTTTTAAATATTGTTAAATAAAATATTTAATTCAAACTTATACTTGTATAAAAATTGACAAACGACACTCTATTACACGCTTTATTTCATCTTGAAGAACGCTTCATTAAGTACACTCCCGTATGCCTTGTTTCATTCCTAATAAGAATATGGTATACTTAAATATTTACACTCTCGAAGTACTTTTCCATAAGGAGTACGCGAGTACTCTTAAAATGTCCAAAAACGCTTCGTTGAAGAGTACGTACCCTTCGTGTACGTTTCATTTTTACCAGGGTATGCATTCACATGGATTCATAATTTACAACACTAATAAATCAACATTATATTCGCATTTGCACGGATTCATAGTTTGTACCACTAATAAATTAATATCATATTTGCATTCGTAAATAATCATTAATAATTTGATGATAATAATAATATACATTACATTTGCATTCCTATGAATTCAAAATGTGTAACATTAAGATCATTATTATATTTGCATTCGCTTGCACACACACACACATTCGTAATTTATAACACTATAAACTAAACATTATATTTGCATTAGATCTATCATCCGATCATACTCCCATTATTATTTATGTAAGCACCCCATAATATGGAAATTAGCTCAAATTATACTTATTCCTAAGTCGGGAAAACCAACAAATAATGTTTGTTCTTATCGACCTATCAGTCTGCTACCGGTACTCTCAAAAGTTTTTGAAAAATTATTACTTTCAAGATTAAGAAACATTATCGCTGTAAAGAAATTAATACCTAATTATCAATTTGGATTCAGACAACATCACGCTACTACTGAACAAGTGCATCGAATTGTAAATAAAATAAGTCAAGGCTTTGAAGAAAAGAAATATTGTAATGCAGTATTTTTAGACATCGCACAAGCCTTTGATAAGGTGTGGCACACAGGATTGCTTTGCAAACTGAAACAGAAATTACCTTCCAACTATTTTGTAATTATAAAATCCAATCTATTAAATAGGCATTACCATGTAAAATTCCAAGGAGAACAAACATCCCTACATACTATTACAGCCGGGGATCCGCAAGGGAGTGTACTCGGACTAACCCTGTACCTTTTATACACTGCTGACTTACCAACATCGAGTAACATCCAAAATGCAACTTTTGCAGACGATACCGCTTTTTTAGTGACAGATCGCGAAGCGGGAACAGCAACAAAGAAGCTACAGAAACACATGCAACTTGTAGAAAGCTGGTTAAAAAAATAGAGAATCAAAGTGAATGAAACTAAGTCAACCCAAGTTACATTTACATTGCGCAAGGCCACATGTCCCCCAATAATATTAAATAATCAAGTACTGCCCATGGCAGACGAAGTGAAATATCTTGAAATCCACCTTGACTAACAAGGAAAAAGCATTTATGGACCAAAAGGAAGGAACTTGGATTAAAGCTGCACAACTTGTACTGGATGTTGGAAAGAAAATCCCAACTATCACTAGAAAGACAGCCAGCAACTCCGACATCGAAATCATACAACGATTCCAGTAAAAAATATTAGGAATTATTGTGCAAGCCCCTTGGTATGTGCCAAATGAAGTGATACATTGTGATCTGAATGTAAAGACAGTGAAAGAAGAAATAAAAAGTTTTAGTGTCAAGTACCAAGAAAGATTAAAAAGACATTCAAATATTCTGGCTACAAACTTGCTGGAAACGAGAGACCAGACCAGAAGATTGAAAAAATTCAAACCGTTAAACCTGTCCAATAGGTTTTAATAAAATTAAAAATGTTTATAAAATTTAATTAGTATCACAATATGTAATTAATAATGTAAGATACTTAATAGCAGAGCCTTCAGTGGGAGGTTATTTTGCAATGCCTTAGTTAATTTTTAATAGATTTTTTACTTATTATTCCATAGAATAGATTGTAAATACAAATGGGTTAAATAAAAAAAAAAAAAAATATTTGCATTAGCATGGAATCAAAATTGATATGGTCATTGTTTTTATTTTTCTCAATCAATGATTCTCAATGTAAAGATTACAGTTTTAATAAAATATTATATATTTACTATAAAAAAACCCAAAATTAATTACACATTATACTTAACAAATATAATGAAAGTGTATTAACATACCAAATACGTCCTGTAATTGAAAATGTTTTAAGCGCAATGTCCAATTTCTTCAGAATTCAAACAGAAACTGAATATAAAAAAGCAGTGCATTTCCTGGGACGAAGGAACACTGGAAAAATCTAGAACCAAAGAACTGGACAAAACGGGGAGATCGCAGTTGCCTGCGAGCCTATTTTTAATACTCTGTAAAGTAGCGCCTCGAGTGTATCCCATCTCAAACAAAATGAGGGAAAATGATAGAACTATATGTTTTAGGTGTGGGAAAGCAGAGGACAGAGTTTGATCGAAATTTAATAAAGTGCAGAATGATAGGCAAACGTGAAGTTAGCCGGCCATGTCGTTTTTCGAAAATATCTTAAAAAGGACAAAGTCGCAAACGAAAAATTTGCAACCGAATCGCAAACGTTTCAGACCGTTTGCAAAAAAATCGGAAACCTTTTAAAGGGATTTGTACATCGAGGCGGGCTGGATCTAGTAACTTTCGATAATTCGTTTATTTTCGCATTATTTATTATGATATTCGGGAAATTGCTATATTTTCTCAATTCGCAAACGAATCGCAAACGTTTGAGACCGATTGCAAAAAAATCGCAAACCTTTTAAGGGATTTTGAAGCGATCGTGAAGTTGGCCGGCCATGTCGTTTTTCAGAAAATAACTTAAAAACGACAAAGTCACAAACGAAAAATTGGTAAGCGCTATCATTTGCAAACGAATCGCAAACGTTTGAGACCGTTTGCAAAAAAATCGCAAACCTTTTAAAGGATTTTGTATATCGAGGTGTACTGGATCTAGTAACTTTCGATAATTCGTTTATTTTCGCATTATTTATTATGATATTCGGGAGATTGCTATATTTTCTCAATTCGCAAACGAATCGCAAACGTTTGAGACCGATTGCAAAAAAATCGCAAACCTTTTAAAGGATTTTGTATATCGAGGTGGGCTGGATCTAGTAACTTTCGATAATTCGTTTATTTTCGCATTATTTATTATGATATTCGGGAGATTGTTATATTTTCTCAATTCGCAAACGAATCGCAAACGTTTGAGACCGATTGCAAAAAAATCGCAAACCTTTTAAGGGATTTTGAAGCGATCGTGAAGTTGGCCGGCCATGTCGTTTTTCCGAAAATAACTTAAAAACGACAAAGTCACAAACGAAAAATTGGTAAGCGCCATCATTTGCAAACGAATCGCAAACGTTTGAGACCGTTTGCAAAAAAATCGCAAACCTTTTAAAGGATTTTGTATATCGAGGTGGGCTGGATCTAGTAACTTTCGATAATTCGTTTATTTTCGCATTATTTATTATGATATTCGGGAAATTGCTATATTTTCTCAATTCGCAAACGAATCGCAAACGTTTGAGACCGATTGCAAAAAAATCGCAAACCTTTTAAGGGATTTTGTATATCGAGGTGGGCTGGATCTAGTAACTTTCGATAATTCGTTTATTTTCGCATTATTTATTATGATATTCGGGAGATTGCTATATTTTCTCAATTCGCAAACGAATCGCAAACGTTTGAGACCGATTGCAAAAAAATCGCAAACCTTTTAAGGGATTTTGAAGCGATCGTGAAGTTGGCCGGCCATGTCGTTTTTCAGAAAATAACTTAAAAACGACAAAGTCACAAACGAAAAATTGGTAAGCGCTATCATTTGCAAACGACTCGCAAACGTTTGAGACCGTTTGCAAAAAAATCGCAAACCTTTTAAAGGATTTTGTATATCGAGGTGTACTGGATCTAGTAACTTTCGATAATTCGTTTATTTTCGCATTATTTATTATGATATTCGGGAGATTGCTATATTTTCTCAATTCGCAAACGAATCGCAAACGTTTGAGACCGATTGCAAAAAAATCGCAAACCTTTTAAAGGATTTTGTATATCGAGGTGGGCTGGATCTAGTAACTTTCGATAATTCGTTTATTTTCGCATAATTTATTATGATATTCGGGAAATTGCTATATTTTCTCAATTCGCAAACGAATCGCAAACGTTTGAGACCGATTGCAAAAAAATCGCAAACCTTTTAAGGGATTTTGTATATCGAGGTGGGCTGGATCTAGTAACTTTCGATAATTCGTTTATTTTCGCATTATTTATTATGATATTCGGGAGATTGCTATATTTTCTCAATTCGCAAACGAATCGCAAACGTTTGAGACCGTTTGCAAAAAAATCGCAAACCTTTTAAAGGATTTTGTATATCGAGGCGGGCTGGATCTAGTAACTTTCAATAATTCGTTTATTTTTGCATTATTTATTGTGATATTCGGGAGATGGCTATATTTTCTCAATTCGCAAACGAATCGCAAACGATTGAGACCGTTTTCAAAAAAATCGCAAACCTTTTAATGAATTTTGTATACCGAGGTGGGCTGGATCTAGTAACTTTCGATAATTCGTTTATTTTCGCATTATTTATTGTGATATTCGGGAAATTGCTATATTTTCTCAATTCGCAAACGAATCGCAAACGATTGAGACCGTTTGCAAAAAAATCGCAAACCTTTTAAAGGATTTTGTATATCGAGGCGGGCTGGATCTAGTAACTTTCAATAATTCGTTTATTTTTGCATTATTTATTGTGATATTCGGGAGATGGCTATATTTTCTCAATTCGCAAACGAATCGCAAACGATTGAGACCGTTTTCAAAAAAATCGCAAACCTTTTAATGAATTTTGTATACCGAGGTGGGCTGGATCTAGTAACTTTCGATAATTCGTTTATTTTCGCATTATTTATTGTGATATTCGGGAAATTGCTATATTTTCTCAATTCGCAAACGAATCGCAAACGATTGAGACCGTTTGCAAAAAAATCGCAAACCTTTTAAAGGATTTTGTATATCGAGGCGGGCTGGATCTAGTAACTTTCAATAATTCGTTTATTTTTGCATTATTTATTGTGATATTCGGGAGATGGCTATATTTTCTCAATTCGCAAACGAATCGTAAACGATTGAGACCGTTTTCAAAAAAATCGCAAACCTTTTAATGAATTTTGTATACCGAGGTGGGCTGGATCTAGTAACTTTCGATAATTCGTTTATTTTCGCATTATTTATTATGATATTCGGGAAATTGCTATATTTTCTCAATTCGCAAACGAATCGCAAACGATTGAGACCGATTGCAAAAAATCGCAAACCTTTTAAAGGATTTTGTATATCGAGGTGGGCTGGATCTAGTAACTTTCGATAATTCGTTTATTTTCGCATTATTTATTATGATATTCGGGAGATTGCTATATTTTCTCAATTCGCAAACGAATCGCAAACGTTTGAGACCGATTGCAAAAAAATCGCAAACCTTTTAAGGGATTTTTAAGCGATCGTGAAGTTGGCCGGCCATGTCGTTTTTCCGGAAATAACTTAAAAACGACAAAGTCACAAACGAAAAATTGGTAAGCGCCATCATTTGCAAACGAATCGCAAACATTTGAGACCGTTTGCAAAAAAATCGCAAACCTTTTAAAGGATTTTGTATATCGAGGTGGGCTGGATCTAGTAACTTTCGATAATTCGTTTATTTTCGCATTATTTATTATGATATTCGGGAAATTGCTATATTTTCTCAATTCGCAAACGAATCGCAAACGATTGAGACCGTTTGCAAAAAAATCGCAAACCTTTTAAAGGATTTTGTATATCGAGGTGGGCTGGATCTAGTAACTTTCGATAATTCGTTTATTTTCGCATAATTTATTATGATATTCGGGAAATTGCTATATTTTCTCAATTCGCAAACGAATCGCAAACGTTTGAGACCGATTGCAAAAAAATCGCAAACCTTTTAAGGGATTTTTAAGCGATCGTGAAGTTGGCCGGCCATGTCGTTTTTCCGAAAATAACTTAAAAACGACAAAGTCACAAACGAAAAATTGGTAAGCGCCATCATTTGCAAACGAATCGCAAACATTTGAGACCGTTTGCAAAAAAATCGCAAACCTTTTAAAGGATTTTGTATATCGAGGTGGGCTGGATCTAGTAACTTTCGATAATTCGTTTATTTTCGCATAATTTATTATGATATTCGGGAAATTGCTATATTTTCTCAATTCGCAAACGAATCGCAAACGTTTGAGACCGATTGCAAAAAAATCGCAAACCTTTTAAGGGATTTTGTATATCGAGGTGGGCTGGATCTAGTAACTTTCGATAATTCGTTTATTTTCGCATTATTTATTATGATATTCGGGAGATTGCTATATTTTCTCAATTCGCAAACGAATCGCAAACGTTTGAGACCGTTTGCAAAAAAATCGCAAACCTTTTAAAGGATTTTGTATATCGAGGCGGGCTGGATCTAGTAACTTTCAATAATTCGTTTATTTTTGCATTATTTATTGTGATATTCGGGAGATGGCTATATTTTCTCAATTCGCAAACGAATCGCAAACGATTGAGACCGTTTTCAAAAAAATCGCAAACCTTTTAATGAATTTTGTATACCGAGGTGGGCTGGATCTAGTAACTTTCGATAATTCGTTTATTTTCGCATTATTTATTGTGATATTCGGGAAATTGCTATATTTTCTCAATTCGCAAACGAATCGCAAACGATTGAGACCGTTTGCAAAAAAATCGCAAACCTTTTAAAGGATTTTGTATATCGAGGCGGGCTGGATCTAGTAACTTTCAATAATTCGTTTATTTTTGCATTATTTATTGTGATATTCGGGAGATGGCTATATTTTCTCAATTCGCAAACGAATCGCAAACGATTGAGACCGTTTTCAAAAAAATCGCAAACCTTTTAATGAATTTTGTATACCGAGGAGGGCTGGATCTAGTAACTTTCGATAATTCGTTTATTTTCGCATTATTTATTGTGATATTCGGGAAATTGCTATATTTTCTCAATTCGCAAACGAATCGCAAACGATTGAGACCGTTTGCAAAAAAATCGCAAACCTTTTAAAGGATTTTGTATATCGAGGCGGGCTGGATCTAGTAACTTTCAATAATTCGTTTATTTTTGCATTATTTATTGTGATATTCGGGAGATGGCTATATTTTCTCAATTCGCAAACGAATCGCAAACGATTGAGACCGTTTTCAAAAAAATCGCAAACCTTTTAATGAATTTTGTATACCGAGGTGGGCTGGATCTAGTAACTTTCGATAATTCGTTTATTTTCGCATTATTTATTGTGATATTCGGGAAATTGCTATATTTTCTCAATTCGCAAACGAATCGCAAACGATTGAGACCGTTTGCAAAAAAATCGCAAACCTTTTAAAGGATTTTGTATATCGAGGTGGGCTGGATCTAGTAACTTTCGATAATTCGTTTATTTTCGCATTATTTATTATGATATTCGGGAAATTGCTATATTTTCTCAATTCGCAAACGAATCGCAAACGATTGAGACCGATTGTAAAAAAATCGCAAACCTTTTAATGAATTTTGTATATAAGGGACATATAGGATAATTTATTTTTTTTTATTTTTCAAGTTATCGGAAAAAGCACTTTTAATTCATAATTCGCAAACGAATCGCAAACGATCAAGCCTAATTTGGGCGAAATTGGTCGATTGGTTGCCGAGTAATTGCGTTTTCAAAAATGCTAACGTGAAGTTAGCCGGCCATTTCGTTTTTTGCAAATAACTCAAAAACGACGAATTCGCAAACGAAAAATCGGTAATCGCAATCATTCGCAAACGAATCGCAAACGATTCGCGCTATTTTCGATCGATTTCGTTACAATGGCCGGTCAACTTCACGGAGGTTACAAATACATATATATATATATATATATATATATATATATAAAACGGTACATAGGGAAACTCATGTATATATATATATATATATATATATATATATATATATATATATATATATATATATAAATATATATACAGGGTCATCGAAAAGTATCGGACCCCCCTAATATCTTCAGTTAGAATGCACTTAGGAGAAAATGTCCAATAGCAAAGTTGTATGGTTTCAAGCGGGGAGTAAGATGATGACATTGACTTTGACCTTGACCATGTCCTTCAAGGTCATTTCAAGGTCAATCTTATTTTTTTAAATAGAACCCCCTACATTTTATTGCATATTCTTATGCTTATCTCGTGAGCTTTCCAAAACACTACAATAAAATATTTTTTTATTAAGTACTTTTTGAGTTATAAAGGTTTGAAGTTAACAATTTCTTAAGTGGTGTGCGAGTCCGACCAGTTAAGGCAAGAGTGGTTTGTGTCAAAAAATTGTTAACTTCAAACCTTTATAACTCAAAAAGTACTTAATAAAAAAATATCTTATTATAGTGTTTTGGAAAGCTCTCGAGATTAGCTATAAGAATATGCAATAAAATGTAGGGGGTTCTATTTAAAAAAATAAGATTGACCTTGAAATGACCTTGAAGGACATGGTCAAGGTCAAAGTCAAGGTCATCATCTTACTCCCCGCTTGAAACCATACAACTTTGCTATTGGACATTTTCTCCTAAGTGCATTCTAACTGAAGATATTAGGGGGGTCCGATACTTTTCGATGACCCTGTATATATAATATATATATATATATATATATATAGATAAATAGGTATCTTTATAATTTGAATCAATTTTATAGAACTTTGTGCCGAAAATCCGCTCGTGGCGCATGCTTTTGCGTGCGGTATATGCCGTTTTCTGGTACGGTGTACAAGAAAGTTCTATTCCGGCTAGTGATGGGAACTGCGGGAATTTCATGGGCTGCTTTCTGCGCGCACGGCCGGGATTGGCTGACGGGTCCGGAGCTGAGGCCGCCCGATTCCGGCTGAACTACAGTCGGTACATCTGCAGTTCCTTTGAACGTCAAGCTGCAACTTATCAGCGCCCTTCCGCATCCAAATGGGGTTCGATTCCCGCACATTTTTTTTTTGTTTTTGCTTTTTTTTTTACATTTTATTCTTAAGAATTATTTTAAATATGTTATTATAGTATAATATTAATTAATTATACTACATATAATTTAAATTTCATAATTTCTGACACGTATAAATAATAATCATTTAAGATATAAATCTAATAATAGTATAATTTTAATATTAAACATGTTATTATATTATAATTCAAATTCTTTTAATATTATTTTTTTGAACTGAAGAATTATTTGTAATATGGGGTATTATAGTTTAATAACTTCTGTAATTTTAATTTTTAGTTTAGATTATGTGAGTTAAAATTCGTTTTGAATTACATTTTATATTTGAAGGAATGTAATTTATCCAAAATTAGATTTACGCATATTCTAAACTTTAATTTGAGTTAGTAATTTTTAAAATAACTTTTTTAATTAATTTTATATTTCTAACTGTATTTTATATCAATATTTTTGTACATAAATTGTACAACAAATTGTAATGTTTCCTTGGAATTAAAACTGTTAGTATATGTCACATATTTATTAAGAATTTAAAATGGAGTAAGTGCGAAAAATGAAATGATACTTGTATATTAAAATTAGATTCATTTAGCAAGAAATAAATCTAATTAATAATAGTTAGTAATTTTAATAATAATTAACAATATAATGGATATTGCTCCTGAAAAGGACACAGATGGATGTTCACACCACATCGTATTCATCATTCTGATCGTATGCGCTTACCGCTTGAATCGACCAATCACAATAGCTCAATCAGACACAGCGTGCCCTATATTCGGACCATAGATATTCAGCCGGTATAATTTACTAGTATATGAAATATAGGTTAGGTTTTGCATAATACGAGAGATATTGTGTTTTATTATAAAAGTATTATTATTATTTTTTTTTGTCGGAGGGGGAAATGCGTTGGGCACCATAGGGGGTTGAAGATGTTGGTTAACCCCCCCCGTGTATCGGACTCCCTTGCCCATGGTGTTCAGGGCAAGGTTTACCGACTAAAACCCTAACCTCCCTTGGCCCTCCAGAATCCACGTGTGCAGTATGCAGCAGAAAAGTGGCTCCGATATCCATCTCCTCCGCTGCAGACTGTACCGGGCCATTTCGTTTGCAACTATAACCACTCCCTCTACCATCGGGTAAGTGGTTACAGGATCTCGTGTGACCTCGGTAGACGGAGAGATCCCAGCAGCACTGCTATCTGCATTGGGCCTGCGATGGA
>JAQOWT010000180.1:0-35358 GCA_030407085.1 Trichopria drosophilae | reverse complement strand
AAAGCAGAAATTCCAAATACGTATTCTCGGGAGAAAAACAATAATTATTTTAGAACTGTGCAAGGATAGTCTAACATATTACCATCTTCTTAGATATCGCTTCTTTTGCGTTAGGAATATGCAACCAGAATTACATTTTCAAATTGCTGTCGGTAAATATATTTTTACGATTCTACATTTTTCTCGAAATAATTTCTTCGATGTAGGCAATGTAAAATGCATAGAGAATGACGCATCGAACATACTCAGTGCTGAGGTAGTTTCATCAAGCAGTACTACAAATAAATAAATACAAGAACTAATTTACTAGGAAATATTCCAAACTTAATGGTCGAATTTTTAACGATAATAGGATAAGAAGTTGTTTATGGTCTCTGTTCTTTTATTTCTCTATATAGACTGTCCTCCGTAACCTGTCTATTGAAAATGCCATTAACGATGGGCATATTTGATTATAAAGCTTGAAAAGCAGAAATTCACAAATACGAGTATGCGAAGTAAAACAGAGTTTATTTTAGAACTGTGGCATGGATCGTCTCCCAGATTACCATCTTCAGAAGATATCAGCTTCATTTTCGTTAGGAATATGCAACCAGCAATGACAGTACCCAAATTTCAGTCGAGTAACAGAGTTATTGTTGTATCGACTTTCTATCTGGTGGACGCTAAGTCTTGCGCGGGGATGTAGTCAATGGTAAAATGACTTGACGGCCTCGAACATACGCAGTGCACTGTAGGGTTTCAATCAAAGCAGTATACATCAAAAAAATACAATAAACGAAATGGACGTATAAAATCCAACAAAATGGGCCAAATTGTTTAATCGAGAATACAAAAAAGGGTTGTTAATGATCTCTGTTCGCTTGATCTCGATATAGCGGTCTCCGAACCTGTCTAGAAAAAAGGCCAAATCAGATATTAACGATGGGCCATTTAGAATATAAGCTTGAAAGCAGAAAGTCCTAAATACGTAGACTCGTTGAAAAACACTATTAATGTTAGAACCGTTCAAAGCGTCTCCCATATATACCATCTGCAGAGATAGGCCGCCTCAGATTCGGTAGAAAGTATGCAACCTATTTACATTACAAAATTGCAGTCATAACATAATTTTACGATGTCTATCTTACATTTCTCTCGAATAATTCTTCGATGTAGGCAATGTAAAATGGCTATACGCCGCGAACATTCTCATTGCAGCTGTAGTTTCATCAAGCAGTACAAAAAAAAATATAGCAAACTAATGTACTTATAAAAATCCAACATAATGCGATCCAAATATTTTAACGAGAATACAATATAAGGTGTTTAGGACTCGTTTCGCGTAATGCTCTAGATAGCTGGCGCCGATCCTGTCTAGTAATAAATGCCATTATCGATGCCAATTTTTTATATTAAGCTTGTAAGCAGAAATTCCAAATACGTATTCTCGGGAGAAAAACAAGAGTTATTTTAGAACATTGCAGGATTGCGGCCTCCCAGATAACCAGCTTCAAGTTTAGATACCGCTCCAGATTCTGTTAGATTGATGGCAACCAAAAGTACATTACAAATGTGCAGGCCGATAAACAGAATTTTACGATTCGACATTTTCTCTCGAATAAGCGTCGTTGTAGGCAATGTAAAGGCAATACCCCTCGAACATACGCAGTGCAGCTGTAGTTTCAGTCATACAGTAACAACAAAAAAAAATACAAGAACTAATTTACTAGGAAAATCCAACATAATGGTCAAGAATGTTTTAAACGAGGAAATAGAATAAGAATTGTTTATGTCTCTGTTCGTTTAT
This sequence comes from Trichopria drosophilae, assembly GCA_030407085.1. Classification (NCBI taxonomy): domain Eukaryota; kingdom Metazoa; phylum Arthropoda; class Insecta; order Hymenoptera; family Diapriidae; genus Trichopria; species Trichopria drosophilae. The sequence goes on along the minus strand of JAQOWT010000180.1, from coordinate 33,569 downwards.
TCTCATAGATAGCTGTCTCCGAACCTGTCTATGAAAAATGCCATTAACGATGGGCAATTTGAATATAAGCTTGAAAGCAGAAATTCCAAATACGTATTCTCGGGAGAAAAACAATATTATTTTAGAACTGTGCAGGATCGTCTCCCATATTACCATCTTCAGAGATATCGCCTCATATTCGTTAGAAATATGCAACCAGAATTACATTACAAATTTCAGTCGGTAACATAATTTTACGATTCTACATTTTTCTCGAATAATTCTTCGATGTAGGCAATGTAAAATGCAATACTCCTCGAACATACTCAGTGCAGCTGTAGTTTCATCAAGCAGTACAAAAAAAAATACAAGAACTAATTTACTAGTGAAATCCAACATAATGGTCGAATTTTTAACGATAATAGGATAAGAAGTTGTTTATGTCTCTTTTCTTTTAATCTCTATATAGCTGTCTCGGAACCTGTCTATGAAAAATGCCATTAACGATGGGCAATTTGAATATAAGCTTGAAAGCAGAAATTCCAAATACGTATTCTCGGGAGAAAAACAATATTATTTTAGAACTGTGCAGGATCGTCTCCCATATTACCATCTTCAGAGATATCGCCTCATATTCGTTAGAAATATGCAACCAGAATTACATTACAAATTTCAGTCGGTAACATAATTTTACGATTCTACATTTCTCTCGAATAATTCTTCGATGTAGGCAATGTAAAATGCAATACTCCTCGAACATACTCAGTGCAGCTGTAGTTTCATCAAGCAGTACAAAAAAAAAATACAAGAACTAATTTACTAGTAAAATCCAACGTAATGGTCAAATTTTTAACGATAATAGGATAAGAAGTTGTTTATGTCTCTGTTCCTTTAATCTCTATATAGCTGTCTCCGAACCTGTCTATGAAAAATGCCATTAACGATGGGCAATTTGAATATAAGCTTGAAAGCAGAAATTCCAAATACGTATTCTCGGGAGAAAAACAATATTATTTTAGAACTGTGCAGGATCGTCTCCCATATTACCATCTTCATAGATATCGCTTCATTTTCGTTAGGAATATGCAACCAGAATTACATTACAAATTTCAGTCGGTAAGATAATTTTACGATTCTACATTTTTCTCGAATAATTCTTCGATGTAGGCAATGTAAAATGCAATACTCCTCGAACATACTCAGTGCAGCTGTAGTTTCATCAAGCAGTACAAAAAAAAATACAAGAACTAATTTACTAGTGAAATCCAACATAATGGTCGAATTTTTAACGATAATAGGATAAGAAGTTGTTTATGTCTCTTTTCTTTTAATCTCTATATAGCTGTCTCCGAACCTGTCTATGAAAAATGCCATTAACGATGGGCAATTTGAATATAAGCTTGAAAGCAGAAATTCCAAATACGTATTCTCGGGAGAAAAACAATATTATTTTAGAACTGTGCAGGATCGTCTCCCATATTACCATCTTCAGAGATATCGCCTCATATTCGTTAGAAATATGCAACCAGAATTACATTACAAATTTCAGTCGGTAAGATAATTTTACGATTCTACATTTTTCTCGAATAATTCTTCGATGTAGGCAATGTAAAATGCAATACTCCTCGAACATACTCAGTGCAGCTGTAGTTTCATCAAGCAGTACAAAAAAAAATACAAGAACTAATTTACTAGTAAAATCCAACATAATGGTCAAATTTTTAACGAGAATAGGATAAGAAGGTGTTTATGACTCTTTTCTTTTAATCTCTATATAGCTGTCTCCGAACCTGTCTATGAAAAATGCCATTAACGATGGGCAATTTGAATATAAGCTTGAAAGCAGAAATTCCAAATACGTATTCTCGGGAGAAAAACAATATTATTTTAGAACTGTGCAGGATCGTCTCCCATATTACCATCTTCATAGATATCGCTTCATTTTCGTTAGGAATATGCAACCAGAATTACATTACAAATTTCAGTCGGTAAGATAATTTTACGATTCTACATTTTTCTCGAATAATTCTTCGATGTAGGCAATGTAAAATGCAATACTCCTCGAACATACTCAGTGCAGCTGTAGTTTCATCAAGCAGTACAAAAAAAAATACAAGAACTAATTTACTAGTGAAATCCAACATAATGGTCGAATTTTTAACGATAATAGGATAAGAAGTTGTTTATGTCTCTTTTCTTTTAATCTCTATATAGCTGTCTCGGAACCTGTCTATGAAAAATGCCATTAACGATGGGCAATTTGAATATAAGCTTGAAAGCAGAAATTCCAAATACGTATTCTCGGGAGAAAAACAATATTATTTTAGAACTGTGCAGGATCGTCTCCCATATTACCATCTTCAGAGATATCGCCTCATATTCGTTAGAAATATGCAACCAGAATTACATTACAAATTTCAGTCGGTAACATAATTTTACGATTCTACATTTCTCTCGAATAATTCTTCGATGTAGGCAATGTAAAATGCAATACTCCTCGAACATACTCAGTGCAGCTGTAGTTTCATCAAGCAGTACAAAAAAAAATACAAGAACTAATTTACTAGTAAAATCCAACATAATGGTCAAATTTTTAACGATAATAGGATAAGAAGTTGTTTATGTCTCTGTTCTTTTAATCTCTATATAGCTGTCTCCGAACCTGTCTATGAAAAATGCCATTAACGATGGGCAATTTGAATATAAGCTTGAAAGCAGAAATTCCAAATACGTATTCTCGGGAGAAAAACAATATTATTTTAGAACTGTGCAGGATCGTCTCCCATATTACCATCTTCATAGATATCGCTTCATTTTCGTTAGGAATATGCAACCAGAATTACATTACAAATTTCAGTCGGTAAGATAATTTTACGATTCTACATTTTTCTCGAATAATTCTTCGATGTAGGCAATGTAAAATGCAATACTCCTCGAACATACTCAGTGCAGCTGTAGTTTCATCAAGCAGTACAAAAAAAAATACAAGAACTAATTTACTAGTAAAATCCAACATAATGGTCAAATTTTTAACGAGAATACGATAAGAAGGTGTTTATGACTCTTTTCTTTTAATCTCTATATAGCTGTCTCCGAACCTGTCTATGAAAAATGCCATTAACGATGGGCAATTTGAATATAAGCTTGAAAGCAGAAATTCCAAATACGTATTCTCGGGAGAAAAACAATATTATTTTAGAACTGTGCAGGATCGTCTCCCATATTACCATCTTCAGAGATATCGCCTCATATTCGTTAGAAATATGCAACCAGAATTACATTACAAATTTCAGTCGGTAACATAATTTTACGATTCTACATTTCTCTCGAATAATTCTTCGATGTAGGCAATGTAAAATGCAATACTCCTCGAACATACTCAGTGCAGCTGTAGTTTCATCAAGCAGTACAAAAAAAAATACAAGAACTAATTTACTAGTAAAATCCAACATAATGGTCAAATTTTTAACGAGAATAGGATAAGAAGGTGTTTATGACTCTTTTCTTTTAATCTCTATATAGCTGTCTCCGAACCTGTCTATGAAAAATGCCATTAACGATGGGCAATTTGAATATAAGCTTGAAAGCAGAAATTCCAAATACGTATTCTCGGGAGAAAAACAATATTATTTTAGAACTGTGCAGGATCGTCTCCCATATTACCATCTTCATAGATATCGCTTCATTTTCGTTAGGAATATGCAACCAGAATTACATTACAAATTTCAGTCGGTAAGATAATTTTACGATTCTACATTTTTCTCGAATAATTCTTCGATGTAGGCAATGTAAAATGCAATACTCCTCGAACATACTCAGTGCAGCTGTAGTTTCATCAAGCAGTACAAAAAAAAATACAAGAACTAATTTACTAGTAAAATCCAACATAATGGTCAAATTTTTAACGATAATAGGATAAGAAGTTGTTTATGTCTCTGTTCTTTTAATCTCTATATAGCTGTCTCCGAACCTGTCTATGAAAAATGCCATTAACGATGGGCAATTTGAATATAAGCTTGAAAGCAGAAATTCCAAATACGTATTCTCGGGAGAAAAACAATATTATTGTTGTTGCCGAGTCGCGGGCTCTTCTCCCTCTCCGGCTGCGTGGGGCCTCGGCGTTGCGCGCGTATCGCGGCGCCGCGTCGCGGCCCCCGGGCTCTCGCCGCACGCCTCGGAATGGGGGGAGGGGGGCGCTCTGGTTTCGTACGTCGGACAGAAAGGATCTCGCCGTCTCCGTCACAACGATTAAAGGTTTTCGCAAATAAATTAATAGTTTGTTGTTGCGAAGTACGCGTTTTATTTCCTTTCCGCCCTTTCATTGACAACATTTTGGTGCCGAAACCCGGGAGCCATACGGGTAAAAAGGGCGGATTTGTGTCGCGTTTCGCGAGTGATTCGCGCCGGCGACTTTTCGTGTCAGATTCTTTGTGAACATTCTGAAATTGTGCCTTGTGACCACCTTTTGTGTTTCGTGTTTTGTGTGGTGAAATTTACGCGTCTTAAACGAACGCTTCAATTTTTGGACAAGTCGATACAATGGAGACAAAGAGCAGCAGAAAGCGCGGTAGACCCGCGGGAAACGGGGCAGTCCCTGCGAAGAAGAAAAGCGTTGCCAACGCTAAGACAAAGCAATCGACGAACAAAGGAGGGACGCGGACCATAGCCCGGAGAGGGAAGGACGGAGAGATACAAGCCGAACAGCAGACGCGGGCGTCGCTATTGTCTCAATTCGCAGCCGGGGTTGCTACTCGAGGACGACAAGAATTGCACCGAGAACCGCCATTATCGGTAAGCGAAACAAGAGACGCGAACACATCGAGGATAAGAGACCGAAATCGATTGGGCCGTGAAAATCCGACATTTAATATTAATCCAGAATCTTCGGCCGCGAGTGAGTCCGCCATCTTGGCGTCTTCGTCGGGTCGAGCGAGCGGGGGAAATCGGTTACGAGAAAGATCGATGCGTCGCGCGGAATTTGAAGAGCCGAACGCGGTCGACTCCGCCATCTTGGCGCCTTTGTCGGACAACGAGAATACATCGCGGTTACAAAGGGAATTAGAGATTCGCGGTACTTCAGAGCGTTTGAACAGAGTTGACTCGTCGAACACGATCGACTCTGCCATCTTGTCGCCTTTGTCGCCTCGTGAGAATCGAGACTTGTCGGACGTGGAATTAGGACGCCGCGGTGATACCCAGCATTGGGGCGAGGTGGAGCCTGCGGTCGGGATGGAATTCGGACGCTTTAGACCCCTTGTGGCTCGGCCGGGTGCGCGTACGAGATATTCGCCTTTGCCGTCTATATTTAGCGATGAAAATGAGGTTCTTCGAATCTCCGAACACTTTGCAAACGCGATTGCATCCGCGATGCAGCGGTCGGCAACAAATACAAATTCAAACCAAATAGTAAATAGACTAGCTGCGGGACCACTGCCGCGTTTCAACGGCGATCCGGCGATGTGGTTGAGATTTAAGCGGGCTTACGAGCTTTCCTCCGAGTCGGGCGGATTTACAGACCGTGAAAATGTGGCGCGCATACATGATGCTCTTACGGGATACGCTCGCGAAGTGGTCGAAGCCGTAATGATCGGTGGATGTAGCGCAAAAGTCGTTATCGATTTATTACAAATGCGTTTCGGTAACGCAGACGCTGTGGCCGGAAAAGTAGCGGCGGAATTGCGGAAACTTCCGAAGATATCTGCGTCTGGCGAAGACATAGTTGCCTTTGCGACCAAGTTAAAAGGCGGAGTAACGGCCATTCAGTCGATGGAGCACGTAGGTTTCTTAAACAGTCCCGAACTTGCGCGTGACATAATGCGAAAATTACCGTCGACAGTGACATTCGCTTTCGAATCTTATTTAGAATCTTCCGATACTTCCGAACCGAAATTAGTGGCGCTTTCCAATTTCATGTACAAGCGCGCCGAACTAGCATGTCGGACGGGCACGAATTTAACTAGCGGCATTCGGGAAAGAGAGCCACGTTTAGGTAGATCTAGAATTCCAACTGGCGCGGTGTATGCAACAAATATGCATACGACTCCGGTTTCGAACTATCGCGTAGCGGAAAACAATCAGAGCTCGTGTTATTACTGTTTAAGAAATAGCCATTGTATTTCTAATTGCCGGGAATTTTCGTCACTTCCAACAAGACGTCGTTGGGATTGGGCGAAAGCAGAGTACCGATGTTACAGTTGCTTTTCAAAGGCACATCGGGTCGATTCGTGTCAAATTGCTCGAAAATGTTCTATAAATAACTGTGATAAATTTCATCACGTAATGCTCCATAATAGCTGTTGCAAACAGAACCAACGTTTTATAAACTACGGTACTCGGAGTAGGTTTTTTCCCACTACGGTGGTTTTCCCTATTCCATTGCACACACGAATGGGGGTACCTGTGAATTGGCTATGGGCCATATAGGACGGGAACCTATTAGTATGATTGTAAAGGTTCAAAATGACGGCGACATCCGGCAAATTATAGTAGTATACGATTGAAATTGATTGTTTTCCGAGTGTCGAGTGTCGGGTGTCGAGTAGGGGGCGAAGGGAAAATAAGGCATCCCACAGTGGGGAAACGCTAGATGTTGTGAAACTGTGTCGCCAACTCGCTTCCGGATGGATAGTAGCCTGTGGGTTCCGAGCACGTGGGATTGGAGTCTGTCTCCAATTTGGCGGCTGTGCTGGCCCGCAGGTGAACAAGAAGTTTGGGAGTTCGCAGTGCGGTTAAATTGTTAAAGAAAAAGTAGGTTGTTGCCAACTCGCTTCCGAACGGATAGTAACCCTTTGGTTCCGAGCACGTGGGGTTGGAGCGAGGCTCCAATCTGGCGGCTGTGCTGGCCTTGGGGCGAACAAGAAATTCGAAAGTTCGCAGTGCAAGAAGAATAAGGTGAGAGAGAACGATAGCGAAGGTTAGGAGAGATTTTCCTTTTTTTTTATCGCCCATGACGACGCGCGATACTCGGGAAGTGTTGTTGCCGAGTCGCGGGCTCTTCTCCCTCTCCGGCTGCGTGGGGCCTCGGCGTTGCGCGCGTATCGCGGCGCCGCGTCGCGGCCCCCGGGCTCTCGCCGCACGCCTCGGAATGGGGGGAGGGGGGCACTCTCGTTTCGTACGTCGGACAGAAAGGATCTCGCCGTCTCCGTCACAACGATTAAAGGTATTCGCAAATAAATTAATAGTTTGTTGTTGCGAAGTACGCGTTTTATTTCCTTTCCGCCCTTTCATTGACAACATTTTGTTTAGAACTGTGCAGGATCGTCTCCCGTATTACCATCTTCAGAGATATCGCCTCATATTCGTTAGAAATATGCAACCAGAATTACATTACAAATTTCAGTCGGTAACATAATTTTACGATTCTACATTTCTCTCGAATAATTCTTCGATGTAGGCAATGTAAAATGCAATACTCCTCGAACATACTCAGTGCAGCTGTAGTTTCATCAAGCAGTACAAAAAAAAATACAAGAACTAATTTACTAGTAAAATCCAACATAATGGTCAAATTTTTAACGATAATAGGATAAGAAGTTGTTTATGTCTCTGTTCTTTTAATCTCTATATAGCTGTCTCCGAACCTGTCTATGAAAAATGCCATTAACGATGGGCAATTTGAATATAAGCTTGAAAGCAGAAATTCCAAATACGTATTCTCGGGAGAAAAACAATATTATTTTAGAACTGTGCAGGATCGTCTCCCATATTACCATCTTCAGAGATATCGCCTCATATTCGTTAGAAATATGCAACCAGAATTACATTACAAATTTCAGTCGGTAACATAATTTTACGATTCTACATTTCTCTCGAATAATTCTTCGATGTAGGCAATGTAAAATGCAATACTCCTCGAACATACTCAGTGCAGCTGTAGTTTCATCAAGCAGTACAAAAAAAAATACAAGAACTAATTTACTAGTAAAATCCAACATAATGGTCAAATTTTTAACGATAATAGGATAAGAAGTTGTTTATGTCTCTGTTCTTTTAATCTCTATATAGCTGTCTCCGAACCTGTCTATGAAAAATGCCATTAACGATGGGCAATTTGAATATAAGCTTGAAAGCAGAAATTCCAAATACGTATTCTCGGGAGAAAAACAATATTATTTTAGAACTGTGCAGGATCGTCTCCCATATTACCATCTTCAGAGATATCGCCTCATATTCGTTAGAAATATGCAACCAGAATTACATTACAAATTTCAGTCGGTAACATAATTTTACGATTCTACATTTCTCTCGAATAATTCTTCGATGTAGGCAATGTAAAATGCAATACTCCTCGAACATACTCAGTGCAGCTGTAGTTTCATCAAGCAGTACAAAAAAAAATACAAGAACTAATTTACTAGTAAAATCCAACATAATGGTCAAATTTTTAACGATAATAGGATAAGAAGTTGTTTATGTCTCTGTTCTTTTAATCTCTATATAGCTGTCTCCGAACCTGTCTATGAAAAATGCCATTAACGATGGGCAATTTGAATATAAGCTTGAAAGCAGAAATTCCAAATACGTATTCTCGGGAGAAAAACAATATTATTTTAGAACTGTGCAGGATCGTCTCCCATATTACCATCTTCAGAGATATCGCCTCATATTCGTTAGAAATATGCAACCAGAATTACATTACAAATTTCAGTCGGTAAGATAATTTTACGATTCTACATTTTTCTCGAATAATTCTTCGATGTAGGCAATGTAAAATGCAATACTCCTCGAACATACTCAGTGCAGCTGTAGTTTCATCAAGCAGTACAAAAAAAAATACAAGAACTAATTTACTAGTAAAATCCAACATAATGGTCAAATTTTTAACGATAATAGGATAAGAAGTTGTTTATGTCTCTGTTCTTTTAATCTCTATATAGCTGTCTCCGAACCTGTCTATGAAAAATGCCATTAACGATGGGCAATTTGAATATAAGCTTGAAAGCAGAAATTCCAAATACGTATTCTCGGGAGAAAAACAATATTATTTTAGAACTGTGCAGGATCGTCTCCCATATTACCATCTTCAGAGATATCGCCTCATATTCGTTAGAAATATGCAACCAGAATTACATTACAAATTTCAGTCGGTAAGATAATTTTACGATTCTACATTTCTCTCGAATAATTCTTCGATGTAGGCAATGTAAAATGCAATACTCCTCGAACATACTCAGTGCAGCTGTAGTTTCATCAAGCAGTACAAAAAAAAATACAAGAACTAATTTACTAGTAAAATCCAACATAATGGTCAAATTTTTAACGATAATAGGATAAGAAGTTGTTTATGTCTCTGTTCTTTTAATCTCTATATAGCTGTCTCCGAACCTGTCTATGAAAAATGCCATTAACGATGGGCAATTTGAATATAAGCTTGAAAGCAGAAATTCCAAATACGTATTCTCGGGAGAAAAACAATATTATTTTAGAACTGTGCAGGATCGTCTCCCATATTACCATCTTCAGAGATATCGCCTCATATTCGTTAGAAATATGCAACCAGAATTACATTACAAATTTCAGTCGGTAACATAATTTTACGATTCTACATTTCTCTCGAATAATTCTTCGATGTAGGCAATGTAAAATGCAATACTCCTCGAACATACTCAGTGCAGCTGTAGTTTCATCAAGCAGTACAAAAAAAAATACAAGAACTAATTTACTAGTAAAATCCAACATAATGGTCAAATTTTTAACGATAATAGGATAAGAAGTTGTTTATGTCTCTGTTCTTTTAATCTCTATATAGCTGTCTCCGAACCTGTCTATGAAAAATGCCATTAACGATGGGCAATTTGAATATAAGCTTGAAAGCAGAAATTCCAAATACGTATTCTCGGGAGAAAAACAATATTATTTTAGAACTGTGCAGGATCGTCTCCCATATTACCATCTTCAGAGATATCGCCTCATATTCGTTAGAAATATGCAACCAGAATTACATTACAAATTTCAGTCGGTAAGATAATTTTACGATTCTACATTTCTCTCGAATAATTCTTCGATGTAGGCAATGTAAAATGCAATACTCCTCGAACATACTCAGTGCAGCTGTAGTTTCATCAAGCAGTACAAAAAAAAATACAAGAACTAATTTACTAGTAAAATCCAACATAATGGTCAAATTTTTAACGATAATAGGATAAGAAGTTGTTTATGTCTCTGTTCTTTTAATCTCTATATAGCTGTCTCCGAACCTGTCTATGAAAAATGCCATTAACGATGGGCAATTTGAATATAAGCTTGAAAGCAGAAATTCCAAATACGTATTCTCGGGAGAAAAACAATATTATTTTAGAACTGTGCAGGATCGTCTCCCATATTACCATCTTCAGAGATATCGCCTCATATTCGTTAGAAATATGCAACCAGAATTACATTACAAATTTCAGTCGGTAACATAATTTTACGATTCTACATTTCTCTCGAATAATTCTTCGATGTAGGCAATGTAAAATGCAATACTCCTCGAACATACTCAGTGCAGCTGTAGTTTCATCAAGCAGTACAAAAAAAAATACAAGAACTAATTTACTAGTAAAATCCAACATAATGGTCAAATTTTTAACGATAATAGGATAAGAAGTTGTTTATGTCTCTGTTCTTTTAATCTCTATATAGCTGTCTCCGAACCTGTCTATGAAAAATGCCATTAACGATGGGCAATTTGAATATAAGCTTGAAAGCAGAAATTCCAAATACGTATTCTCGGGAGAAAAACAATATTATTTTAGAACTGTGCAGGATCGTCTCCCATATTACCATCTTCAGAGATATCGCCTCATATTCGTTAGAAATATGCAACCAGAATTACATTACAAATTTCAGTCGGTAACATAATTTTACGATTCTACATTTCTCTCGAATAATTCTTCGATGTAGGCAATGTAAAATGCAATACTCCTCGAACATACTCAGTGCAGCTGTAGTTTCATCAAGCAGTACAAAAAAAAATACAAGAACTAATTTACTAGTAAAATCCAACATAATGGTCAAATTTTTAACGATAATAGGATAAGAAGTTGTTTATGTCTCTGTTCTTTTAATCTCTATATAGCTGTCTCCGAACCTGTCTATGAAAAATGCCATTAACGATGGGCAATTTGAATATAAGCTTGAAAGCAGAAATTCCAAATACGTATTCTCGGGAGAAAAACAATATTATTTTAGAACTGTGCAGGATCGTCTCCCATATTACCATCTTCAGAGATATCGCCTCATATTCGTTAGAAATATGCAACCAGAATTACATTACAAATTTCAGTCGGTAACATAATTTTACGATTCTACATTTCTCTCGAATAATTCTTCGATGTAGGCAATGTAAAATGCAATACTCCTCGAACATACTCAGTGCAGCTGTAGTTTCATCAAGCAGTACAAAAAAAAATACAAGAACTAATTTACTAGTAAAATCCAACATAATGGTCAAATTTTTAACGATAATAGGATAAGAAGTTGTTTATGTCTCTGTTCTTTTAATCTCTATATAGCTGTCTCCGAACCTGTCTATGAAAAATGCCATTAACGATGGGCAATTTGAATATAAGCTTGAAAGCAGAAATTCCAAATACGTATTCTCGGGAGAAAAACAATATTATTTTAGAACTGTGCAGGATCGTCTCCCATATTACCATCTTCAGAGATATCGCCTCATATTCGTTAGAAATATGCAACCAGAATTACATTACAAATTTCAGTCGGTAACATAATTTTACGATTCTACATTTCTCTCGAATAATTCTTCGATGTAGGCAATGTAAAATGCAATACTCCTCGAACATACTCAGTGCAGCTGTAGTTTCATCAAGCAGTACAAAAAAAAATACAAGAACTAATTTACTAGGAAAATCCAACATAATGGTCAAATTTTTAACGAGAATAGGATAAGAAGTTGTTTATGTCTCTGTTCTTTTAATCTCTATATAGCTGTCTCCGAACCTGTCTATGAAAAATGCCATTAACGATGGGCAATTTGAATATAAGCTTGAAAGCAGAAATTCCAAATACGTATTCTCGGGAGAAAAACAATATTATTTTAGAACTGTGCAGGATCGTCTCCCATATTACCATCTTCAGAGATATCGCCTCATATTCGTTAGAAATATGCAACCAGAATTACATTACAAATTTCAGTCGGTAACATAATTTTACGATTCTACATTTCTCTCGAATAATTCTTCGATGTAGGCAATGTAAAATGCAATACTCCTCGAACATACTCAGTGCAGCTGTAGTTTCATCAAGCAGTACAAAAAAAAATACAAGAACTAATTTACTAGTAAAATCCAACATAATGGTCAAATTTTTAACGATAATAGGATAAGAAGTTGTTTATGTCTCTGTTCTTTTAATCTCTATATAGCTGTCTCCGAACCTGTCTATGAAAAATGCCATTAACGATGGGCAATTTGAATATAAGCTTGAAAGCAGAAATTCCAAATACGTATTCTCGGGAGAAAAACAATATTATTTTAGAACTGTGCAGGATCGTCTCCCATATTACCATCTTCAGAGATATCGCCTCATATTCGTTAGAAATATGCAACCAGAATTACATTACAAATTTCAGTCGGTAACATAATTTTACGATTCTACATTTCTCTCGAATAATTCTTCGATGTAGGCAATGTAAAATGCAATACTCCTCGAACATACTCAGTGCAGCTGTAGTTTCATCAAGCAGTACAAAAAAAAATACAAGAACTAATTTACTAGTAAAATCCAACATAATGGTCAAATTTTTAACGATAATAGGATAAGAAGTTGTTTATGTCTCTGTTCTTTTAATCTCTATATAGCTGTCTCCGAACCTGTCTATGAAAAATGCCATTAACGATGGGCAATTTGAATATAAGCTTGAAAGCAGAAATTCCAAATACGTATTCTCGGGAGAAAAACAATATTATTTTAGAACTGTGCAGGATCGTCTCCCATATTACCATCTTCAGAGATATCGCCTCATATTCGTTAGAAATATGCAACCAGAATTACATTACAAATTTCAGTCGGTAACATAATTTTACGATTCTACATTTCTCTCGAATAATTCTTCGATGTAGGCAATGTAAAATGCAATACTCCTCGAACATACTCAGTGCAGCTGTAGTTTCATCAAGCAGTACAAAAAAAAATACAAGAACTAATTTACTAGTAAAATCCAACATAATGGTCAAATTTTTAACGAGAATAGGATAAGAAGTTGTTTATGTCTCTGTTCTTTTAATCTCTATATAGCTGTCTCCGAACCTGTCTATGAAAAATGCCATTAACGATGGGCAATTTGAATATAAGCTTGAAAGCAGAAATTCCAAATACGTATTCTCGGGAGAAAAACAATATTATTTTAGAACTGTGCAGGATCGTCTCCCATATTACCATCTTCAGAGATATCGCCTCATATTCGTTAGAAATATGCAACCAGAATTACATTACAAATTTCAGTCGGTAACATAATTTTACGATTCTACATTTCTCTCGAATAATTCTTCGATGTAGGCAATGTAAAATGCAATACTCCTCGAACATACTCAGTGCAGCTGTAGTTTCATCAAGCAGTACAAAAAAAAATACAAGAACTAATTTACTAGTAAAATCCAACATAATGGTCAAATTTTTAACGATAATAGGATAAGAAGTTGTTTATGTCTCTGTTCTTTTAATCTCTATATAGCTGTCTCCGAACCTGTCTATGAAAAATGCCATTAACGATGGGCAATTTGAATATAAGCTTGAAAGCAGAAATTCCAAATACGTATTCTCGGGAGAAAAACAATATTATTTTAGAACTGTGCAGGATCGTCTCCCATATTACCATCTTCAGAGATATCGCCTCATATTCGTTAGAAATATGCAACCAGAATTACATTACAAATTTCAGTCGGTAACATAATTTTACGATTCTACATTTCTCTCGAATAATTCTTCGATGTAGGCAATGTAAAATGCAATACTCCTCGAACATACTCAGTGCAGCTGTAGTTTCATCAAGCAGTACAAAAAAAAATACAAGAACTAATTTACTAGTAAAATCCAACATAATGGTCAAATTTTTAACGAGAATAGGATAAGAAGTTGTTTATGTCTCTGTTCTTTTAATCTCTATATAGCTGTCTCCGAACCTGTCTATGAAAAATGCCATTAACGATGGGCAATTTGAATATAAGCTTGAAAGCAGAAATTCCAAATACGTATTCTCGGGAGAAAAACAATATTATTTTAGAACTGTGCAGGATCGTCTCCCATATTACCATCTTCAGAGATATCGCCTCATATTCGTTAGAAATATGCAACCAGAATTACATTACAAATTTCAGTCGGTAACATAATTTTACGATTCTACATTTCTCTCGAATAATTCTTCGATGTAGGCAATGTAAAATGCAATACTCCTCGAACATACTCAGTGCAGCTGTAGTTTCATCAAGCAGTACAAAAAAAAATACAAGAACTAATTTACTAGTAAAATCCAACATAATGGTCAAATTTTTAACGATAATAGGATAAGAAGTTGTTTATGTCTCTGTTCTTTTAATCTCTATATAGCTGTCTCCGAACCTGTCTATGAAAAATGCCATTAACGATGGGCAATTTGAATATAAGCTTGAAAGCAGAAATTCCAAATACGTATTCTCGGGAGAAAAACAATATTATTTTAGAACTGTGCAGGATCGTCTCCCATATTACCATCTTCAGAGATATCGCCTCATATTCGTTAGAAATATGCAACCAGAATTACATTACAAATTTCAGTCGGTAACATAATTTTACGATTCTACATTTCTCTCGAATAATTCTTCGATGTAGGCAATGTAAAATGCAATACTCCTCGAACATACTCAGTGCAGCTGTAGTTTCATCAAGCAGTACAAAAAAAAATACAAGAACTAATTTACTAGTAAAATCCAACATAATGGTCAAATTTTTAACGAGAATAGGATAAGAAGTTGTTTATGTCTCTGTTCTTTTAATCTCTATATAGCTGTCTCCGAACCTGTCTATGAAAAATGCCATTAACGATGGGCAATTTGAATATAAGCTTGAAAGCAGAAATTCCAAATACGTATTCTCGGGAGAAAAACAATATTATTTTAGAACTGTGCAGGATCGTCTCCCATATTACCATCTTCAGAGATATCGCCTCATATTCGTTAGAAATATGCAACCAGAATTACATTACAAATTTCAGTCGGTAACATAATTTTACGATTCTACATTTCTCTCGAATAATTCTTCGATGTAGGCAATGTAAAATGCAATACTCCTCGAACATACTCAGTGCAGCTGTAGTTTCATCAAGCAGTACAAAAAAAAATACAAGAACTAATTTACTAGTAAAATCCAACATAATGGTCAAATTTTTAACGAGAATACGATAAGAAGGTGTTTATGACTCTTTTCTTTTAATCTCTATATAGCTGTCTCCGAACCTGTCTATGAAAAATGCCATTAACGATGGGCAATTTGAATATAAGCTTGAAAGCAGAAATTCCAAATACGTATTCTCGGGAGAAAAACAATATTATTTTAGAACTGTGCAGGATCGTCTCCCATATTACCATCTTCAGAGATATCGCCTCATATTCGTTAGAAATATGCAACCAGAATTACATTACAAATTTCAGTCGGTAACATAATTTTACGATTCTACATTTCTCTCGAATAATTCTTCGATGTAGGCAATGTAAAATGCAATACTCCTCGAACATACTCAGTGCAGCTGTAGTTTCATCAAGCAGTACAAAAAAAAATACAAGAACTAATTTACTAGTAAAATCCAACATAATGGTCAAATTTTTAACGATAATAGGATAAGAAGTTGTTTATGTCTCTGTTCTTTTAATCTCTATATAGCTGTCTCCGAACCTGTCTATGAAAAATGCCATTAACGATGGGCAATTTGAATATAAGCTTGAAAGCAGAAATTCCAAATACGTATTCTCGGGAGAAAAACAATATTATTTTAGAACTGTGCAGGATCGTCTCCCATATTACCATCTTCAGAGATATCGCCTCATATTCGTTAGAAATATGCAACCAGAATTACATTACAAATTTCAGTCGGTAACATAATTTTACGATTCTACATTTCTCTCGAATAATTCTTCGATGTAGGCAATGTAAAATGCAATACTCCTCGAACATACTCAGTGCAGCTGTAGTTTCATCAAGCAGTACAAAAAAAAATACAAGAACTAATTTACTAGGAAAATCCAACATAATGGTCAAATTTTTAACGAGAATAGGATAAGAAGTTGTTTATGTCTCTGTTCTTTTAATCTCTATATAGCTGTCTCCGAACCTGTCTATGAAAAATGCCATTAACGATGGGCAATTTGAATATAAGCTTGAAAGCAGAAATTCCAAATACGTATTCTCGGGAGAAAAACAATATTATTTTAGAACTGTGCAGGATCGTCTCCCATATTACCATCTTCAGAGATATCGCCTCATATTCGTTAGAAATATGCAACCAGAATTACATTACAAATTTCAGTCGGTAACATAATTTTACGATTCTACATTTCTCTCGAATAATTCTTCGATGTAGGCAATGTAAAATGCAATACTCCTCGAACATACTCAGTGCAGCTGTAGTTTCATCAAGCAGTACAAAAAAAAATACAAGAACTAATTTACTAGTAAAATCCAACATAATGGTCAAATTTTTAACGATAATAGGATAAGAAGTTGTTTATGTCTCTGTTCTTTTAATCTCTATATAGCTGTCTCCGAACCTGTCTATGAAAAATGCCATTAACGATGGGCAATTTGAATATAAGCTTGAAAGCAGAAATTCCAAATACGTATTCTCGGGAGAAAAACAATATTATTTTAGAACTGTGCAGGATCGTCTCCCATATTACCATCTTCAGAGATATCGCCTCATATTCGTTAGAAATATGCAACCAGAATTACATTACAAATTTCAGTCGGTAACATAATTTTACGATTCTACATTTCTCTCGAATAATTCTTCGATGTAGGCAATGTAAAATGCAATACTCCTCGAACATACTCAGTGCAGCTGTAGTTTCATCAAGCAGTACAAAAAAAAATACAAGAACTAATTTACTAGTAAAATCCAACATAATGGTCAAATTTTTAACGATAATAGGATAAGAAGTTGTTTATGTCTCTGTTCTTTTAATCTCTATATAGCTGTCTCCGAACCTGTCTATGAAAAATGCCATTAACGATGGGCAATTTGAATATAAGCTTGAAAGCAGAAATTCCAAATACGTATTCTCGGGAGAAAAACAATATTATTTTAGAACTGTGCAGGATCGTCTCCCATATTACCATCTTCAGAGATATCGCCTCATATTCGTTAGAAATATGCAACCAGAATTACATTACAAATTTCAGTCGGTAACATAATTTTACGATTCTACATTTCTCTCGAATAATTCTTCGATGTAGGCAATGTAAAATGCAATACTCCTCGAACATACTCAGTGCAGCTGTAGTTTCATCAAGCAGTACAAAAAAAAATACAAGAACTAATTTACTAGTAAAATCCAACATAATGGTCAAATTTTTAACGATAATAGGATAAGAAGTTGTTTATGTCTCTGTTCTTTTAATCTCTATATAGCTGTCTCCGAACCTGTCTATGAAAAATGCCATTAACGATGGGCAATTTGAATATAAGCTTGAAAGCAGAAATTCCAAATACGTATTCTCGGGAGAAAAACAATATTATTTTAGAACTGTGCAGGATCGTCTCCCATATTACCATCTTCAGAGATATCGCCTCATATTCGTTAGAAATATGCAACCAGAATTACATTACAAATTTCAGTCGGTAACATAATTTTACGATTCTACATTTCTCTCGAATAATTCTTCGATGTAGGCAATGTAAAATGCAATACTCCTCGAACATACTCAGTGCAGCTGTAGTTTCATCAAGCAGTACAAAAAAAAATACAAGAACTAATTTACTAGTAAAATCCAACATAATGGTCAAATTTTTAACGATAATAGGATAAGAAGTTGTTTATGTCTCTGTTCTTTTAATCTCTATATAGCTGTCTCCGAACCTGTCTATGAAAAATGCCATTAACGATGGGCAATTTGAATATAAGCTTGAAAGCAGAAATTCCAAATACGTATTCTCGGGAGAAAAACAATATTATTTTAGAACTGTGCAGGATCGTCTCCCATATTACCATCTTCAGAGATATCGCCTCATATTCGTTAGAAATATGCAACCAGAATTACATTACAAATTTCAGTCGGTAACATAATTTTACGATTCTACATTTCTCTCGAATAATTCTTCGATGTAGGCAATGTAAAATGCAATACTCCTCGAACATACTCAGTGCAGCTGTAGTTTCATCAAGCAGTACAAAAAAAAATACAAGAACTAATTTACTAGTAAAATCCAACATAATGGTCAAATTTTTAACGAGAATAGGATAAGAAGTTGTTTATGTCTCTGTTCTTTTAATCTCTATATAGCTGTCTCCGAACCTGTCTATGAAAAATGCCATTAACGATGGGCAATTTGAATATAAGCTTGAAAGCAGAAATTCCAAATACGTATTCTCGGGAGAAAAACAATATTATTTTAGAACTGTGCAGGATCGTCTCCCATATTACCATCTTCAGAGTTATCGCCTCATATTCGTTAGAAATATGCAACCAGAATTACATTACAAATTTCAGTCGATAACATAATTTTACGATTCTACATTTCTCTCGAATAATTCTTCGATGTAGGCAATGTAAAATGCAATACTCCTCGAACATACTCAGTGCAGCTGTAGTTTCATCAAGCAGTACAAAAAAAAATACAAGAAC
Organism: Trichopria drosophilae; assembly: GCA_030407085.1. Taxonomy (NCBI): domain Eukaryota; kingdom Metazoa; phylum Arthropoda; class Insecta; order Hymenoptera; family Diapriidae; genus Trichopria; species Trichopria drosophilae. The sequence continues at coordinate 14,780 of JAQOWT010000180.1, read as the reverse complement.
TAATTTACTAGGAAAATCCAACATAATGGTCAAATTTTTAACGAGAATAGGATAAGAAGTTGTTTATGTCTCTGTTCTTTTAATCTCTATATAGCTGTCTCCGAACCTGTCTATGAAAAATGCCATTAACGATGGGCAATTTGAATATAAGCTTGAAAGCAGAAATTCCAAATACGTATTCTCGGGAGAAAAACAATATTATTTTAGAACTGTGCAGAATCGTCTCCCATATTACCATCTTCAGAGTTATCGCCTCATATTCGTTAGAAATATGCAACCAGAATTACATTACAAATTTCAGTCGATAACATAATTTTACGATTCTACATTTCTCTCGAATAATTCTTCGATGTAGGCAATGTAAAATGCAATACTCCTCGAACATACTCAGTGCAGCTGTAGTTTCATCAAGCAGTACAAAAAAAAATACAAGAACTAATTTACTAGTAAAATCCAACATAATGGTCAAATTTTTAACGATAATAGGATAAGAAGTTGTTTATGTCTCTGTTCTTTTAATCTCTATATAGCTGTCTCCGAACCTGTCTATGAAAAATGCCATTAACGATGGGCAATTTGAATATAAGCTTGAAAGCAGAAATTCCAAATACGTATTCTCGGGAGAAAAACAATATTATTTTAGAACTGTGCAGGATCGTCTCCCATATTACCATCTTCAGAGATATCGCCTCATATTCGTTAGAAATATGCAACCAGAATTACATTACAAATTTCAGTCGGTAACATAATTTTACGATTCTACATTTCTCTCGAATAATTCTTCGATGTAGGCAATGTAAAATGCAATACTCCTCGAACATACTCAGTGCAGCTGTAGTTTCATCAAGCAGTACAAAAAAAAAATACAAGAACTAATTTACTAGGAAAATCCAACATAATGGTCAAATTTTTAACGAGAATAGGATAAGAAGTTGTTTATGTCTCTGTTCTTTTAATCTCTATATAGCTGTCTCCGAACCTGTCTATGAAAAATGCCATTAACGATGGGCAATTTGAATATAAGCTTGAAAGCAGAAATTCCAAATACGTATTCTCGGGAGAAAAACAATATTATTTTAGAACTGTGCAGAATCGTCTCCCATATTACCATCTTCAGAGATATCGCCTCATATTCGTTAGAAATATGCAACCAGAATTACATTACAAATTTCAGTCGATAACATAATTTTACGATTCTACATTTCTCTCGAATAATTCTTCGATGTAGGCAATGTAAAATGCAATACTCCTCGAACATACTCAGTGCAGCTGTAGTTTCATCAAGCAGTACAAAAAAAAAATACAAGAACTAATTTACTAGGAAAATCCAACATAATGGTCAAATTTTTAACGAGAATAGGATAAGAAGTTGTTTATGTCTCTGTTCTTTTAATCTCTATATAGCTGTCTCCGAACCTGTCTATGAAAAATGCCATTAACGATGGGCAATTTGAATATAAGCTTGAAAGCAGAAATTCCAAATACGTATTCTCGGGAGAAAAACAATATTATTTTAGAACTGTGCAGGATCGTCTCCCATATTACCATCTTCAGAGATATCGCCTCATATTCGTTAGAAATATGCAACCAGAATTACATTACAAATTTCAGTCGGTAACATAATTTTACGATTCTACATTTCTCTCGAATAATTCTTCGATGTAGGCAATGTAAAATGCAATACTCCTCGAACATACTCAGTGCAGCTGTAGTTTCATCAAGCAGTACAAAAAAAAATACAAGAACTAATTTACTAGTAAAATCCAACATAATGGTCAAATTTTTAACGATAATAGGATAAGAAGTTGTTTATGTCTCTGTTCTTTTAATCTCTATATAGCTGTCTCCGAACCTGTCTATGAAAAATGCCATTAACGATGGGCAATTTGAATATAAGCTTGAAAGCAGAAATTCCAAATACGTATTCTCGGGAGAAAAACAATATTATTTTAGAACTGTGCAGGATCGTCTCCCATATTACCATCTTCAGAGATATCGCCTCATATTCGTTAGAAATATGCAACCAGAATTACATTACAAATTTCAGTCGGTAACATAATTTTACGATTCTACATTTCTCTCGAATAATTCTTCGATGTAGGCAATGTAAAATGCAATACTCCTCGAACATACTCAGTGCAGCTGTAGTTTCATCAAGCAGTACAAAAAAAAATACAAGAACTAATTTACTAGTAAAATCCAACATAATGGTCAAATTTTTAACGATAATAGGATAAGAAGTTGTTTATGTCTCTGTTCTTTTAATCTCTATATAGCTGTCTCCGAACCTGTCTATGAAAAATGCCATTAACGATGGGCAATTTGAATATAAGCTTGAAAGCAGAAATTCCAAATACGTATTCTCGGGAGAAAAACAATATTATTTTAGAACTGTGCAGGATCGTCTCCCATATTACCATCTTCAGAGATATCGCCTCATATTCGTTAGAAATATGCAACCAGAATTACATTACAAATTTCAGTCGGTAACATAATTTTACGATTCTACATTTCTCTCGAATAATTCTTCGATGTAGGCAATGTAAAATGCAATACTCCTCGAACATACTCAGTGCAGCTGTAGTTTCATCAAGCAGTACAAAAAAAAATACAAGAACTAATTTACTAGTAAAATCCAACATAATGGTCAAATTTTTAACGAGAATAGGATAAGAAGGTGTTTATGACTCTTTTCTTTTAATCTCTATATAGCTGTCTCCGAACCTGTCTATGAAAAATGCCATTAACGATGGGCAATTTGAATATAAGCTTGAAAGCAGAAATTCCAAATACGTATTCTCGGGAGAAAAACAATATTATTTTAGAACTGTGCAGGATCGTCTCCCATATTACCATCTTCAGAGATATCGCCTCATATTCGTTAGAAATATGCAACCAGAATTACATTACAAATTTCAGTCGGTAAGATAATTTTACGATTCTACATTTTTCTCGAATAATTCTTCGATGTAGGCAATGTAAAATGCAATACTCCTCGAACATACTCAGTGCAGCTGTAGTTTCATCAAGCAGTACAAAAAAAAATACAAGAACTAATTTACTAGTAAAATCCAACATAATGGTCAAATTTTTAACGATAATAGGATAAGAAGTTGTTTATGTCTCTGTTCTTTTAATCTCTATATAGCTGTCTCCGAACCTGTCTATGAAAAATGCCATTAACGATGGGCAATTTGAATATAAGCTTGAAAGCAGAAATTCCAAATACGTATTCTCGGGAGAAAAACAATATTATTTTAGAACTGTGCAGGATCGTCTCCCATATTACCATCTTCAGAGATATCGCCTCATATTCGTTAGAAATATGCAACCAGAATTACATTACAAATTTCAGTCGGTAACATAATTTTACGATTCTACATTTCTCTCGAATAATTCTTCGATGTAGGCAATGTAAAATGCAATACTCCTCGAACATACTCAGTGCAGCTGTAGTTTCATCAAGCAGTACAAAAAAAAATACAAGAACTAATTTACTAGTAAAATCCAACATAATGGTCAAATTTTTAACGATAATAGGATAAGAAGTTGTTTATGTCTCTGTTCTTTTAATCTCTATATAGCTGTCTCCGAACCTGTCTATGAAAAATGCCATTAACGATGGGCAATTTGAATATAAGCTTGAAAGCAGAAATTCCAAATACGTATTCTCGGGAGAAAAACAATATTATTTTAGAACTGTGCAGGATCGTCTCCCATATTACCATCTTCAGAGATATCGCCTCATATTCGTTAGAAATATGCAACCAGAATTACATTACAAATTTCAGTCGGTAACATAATTTTACGATTCTACATTTCTCTCGAATAATTCTTCGATGTAGGCAATGTAAAATGCAATACTCCTCGAACATACTCAGTGCAGCTGTAGTTTCATCAAGCAGTACAAAAAAAAATACAAGAACTAATTTACTAGTAAAATCCAACATAATGGTCAAATTTTTAACGATAATAGGATAAGAAGTTGTTTATGTCTCTGTTCTTTTAATCTCTATATAGCTGTCTCCGAACCTGTCTATGAAAAATGCCATTAACGATGGGCAATTTGAATATAAGCTTGAAAGCAGAAATTCCAAATACGTATTCTCGGGAGAAAAACAATATTATTTTAGAACTGTGCAGGATCGTCTCCCATATTACCATCTTCAGAGATATCGCCTCATATTCGTTAGAAATATGCAACCAGAATTACATTACAAATTTCAGTCGGTAACATAATTTTACGATTCTACATTTCTCTCGAATAATTCTTCGATGTAGGCAATGTAAAATGCAATACTCCTCGAACATACTCAGTGCAGCTGTAGTTTCATCAAGCAGTACAAAAAAAAATACAAGAACTAATTTACTAGTAAAATCCAACATAATGGTCAAATTTTTAACGAGAATAGGATACGAAGTTGTTTATGTCTCTGTTCTTTTAATCTCTATATAGCTGTCTCCGAACCTGTCTATGAAAAATGCCATTAACGATGGGCAATTTGAATATAAGCTTGAAAGCAGAAATTCCAAATACGTATTCTCGGGAGAAAAACAATATTATTTTAGAACTGTGCAGGATCGTCTCCCATATTACCATCTTCAGAGATATCGCCTCATATTCGTTAGAAATATGCAACCAGAATTACATTACAAATTTCAGTCGGTAACATAATTTTACGATTCTACATTTCTCTCGAATAATTCTTCGATGTAGGCAATGTAAAATGCAATACTCCTCGAACATACTCAGTGCAGCTGTAGTTTCATCAAGCAGTACAAAAAAAAATACAAGAACTAATTTACTAGTAAAATCCAACATAATGGTCAAATTTTTAACGAGAATAGGATACGAAGTTGTTTATGTCTCTGTTCTTTTAATCTCTATATAGCTGTCTCCGAACCTGTCTATGAAAAATGCCATTAACGATGGGCAATTTGAATATAAGCTTGAAAGCAGAAATTCCAAATACGTATTCTCGGGAGAAAAACAATATTATTTTAGAACTGTGCAGGATCGTCTCCCATATTACCATCTTCAGAGATATCGCCTCATATTCGTTAGAAATATGCAACCAGAATTACATTACAAATTTCAGTCGGTAACATAATTTTACGATTCTACATTTCTGTCGAATAATTCTTCGATGTAGGCAATGTAAAATGCAATACTCCTCGAACATACTCAGTGCAGCTGTAGTTTCATCAAGCAGTACAAAAAAAAATACAAGAACTAATTTACTAGTAAAATCCAACATAATGGTCAAATTTTTAACGAGAATAGGATACGAAGTTGTTTATGTCTCTGTTCTTTTAATCTCTATATAGCTGTCTCCGAACCTGTCTATGAAAAATGCCATTAACGATGGGCAATTTGAATATAAGCTTGAAAGCAGAAATTCCAAATACGTATTCTCGGGAGAAAAACAATATTATTTTAGAACTGTGCAGGATCGTCTCCCATATTACCATCTTCAGAGATATCGCCTCATATTCGTTAGAAATATGCAACCAGAATTACATTACAAATTTCAGTCGGTAAGATAATTTTACGATTCTACATTTCTCTCGAATAATTCTTCGATGTAGGCAATGTAAAATGCAATACTCCTCGAACATACTCAGTGCAGCTGTAGTTTCATCAAGCAGTACAAAAAAAAATACAAGAACTAATTTACTAGTAAAATCCAACATAATGGTCAAATTTTTAACGATAATAGGATAAGAAGTTGTTTATGTCTCTGTTCTTTTAATCTCTATATAGCTGTCTCCGAACCTGTCTATGAAAAATGCCATTAACGATGGGCAATTTGAATATAAGCTTGAAAGCAGAAATTCCAAATACGTATTCTCGGGAGAAAAACAATATTATTTTAGAACTGTGCAGGATCGTCTCCCATATTACCATCTTCAGAGATATCGCCTCATATTCGTTAGAAATATGCAACCAGAATTACATTACAAATTTCAGTCGGTAACATAATTTTACGATTCTACATTTCTCTCGAATAATTCTTCGATGTAGGCAATGTAAAATGCAATACTCCTCGAACATACTCAGTGCAGCTGTAGTTTCATCAAGCAGTACAAAAAAAAATACAAGAACTAATTTACTAGGAAAATCCAACATAATGGTCAAATTTTTAACGAGAATAGGATAAGAAGTTGTTTATGTCTCTGTTCTTTTAATCTCTATATAGCTGTCTCCGAACCTGTCTATGAAAAATGCCATTAACGATGGGCAATTTGAATATAAGCTTGAAAGCAGAAATTCCAAATACGTATTCTCGGGAGAAAAACAATATTATTTTAGAACTGTGCAGGATCGTCTCCCATATTACCATCTTCAGAGATATCGCCTCATATTCGTTAGAAATATGCAACCAGAATTACATTACAAATTTCAGTCGGTAACATAATTTTACGATTCTACATTTCTCTCGAATAATTCTTCGATGTAGGCAATGTAAAATGCAATACTCCTCGAACATACTCAGTGCAGCTGTAGTTTCATCAAGCAGTACAAAAAAAAATACAAGAACTAATTTACTAGTAAAATCCAACATAATGGTCAAATTTTTAACGATAATAGGATAAGAAGTTGTTTATGTCTCTGTTCTTTTAATCTCTATATAGCTGTCTCCGAACCTGTCTATGAAAAATGCCATTAACGATGGGCAATTTGAATATAAGCTTGAAAGCAGAAATTCCAAATACGTATTCTCGGGAGAAAAACAATATTATTTTAGAACTGTGCAGGATCGTCTCCCATATTACCATCTTCAGAGATATCGCCTCATATTCGTTAGAAATATGCAACCAGAATTACATTACAAATTTCAGTCGGTAACATAATTTTACGATTCTACATTTCTCTCGAATAATTCTTCGATGTAGGCAATGTAAAATGCAATACTCCTCGAACATACTCAGTGCAGCTGTAGTTTCATCAAGCAGTACAAAAAAAAATACAAGAACTAATTTACTAGTAAAATCCAACATAATGGTCAAATTTTTAACGATAATAGGATAAGAAGTTGTTTATGTCTCTGTTCTTTTAATCTCTATATAGCTGTCTCCGAACCTGTCTATGAAAAATGCCATTAACGATGGGCAATTTGAATATAAGCTTGAAAGCAGAAATTCCAAATACGTATTCTCGGGAGAAAAACAATATTATTTTAGAACTGTGCAGAATCGTCTCCCATATTACCATCTTCAGAGTTATCGCCTCATATTCGTTAGAAATATGCAACCAGAATTACATTACAAATTTCAGTCGATAACATAATTTTACGATTCTACATTTCTCTCGAATAATTCTTCGATGTAGGCAATGTAAAATGCAATACTCCTCGAACATACTCAGTGCAGCTGTAGTTTCATCAAGCAGTACAAAAAAAAATACAAGAACTAATTTACTAGGAAAATCCAACATAATGGTCAAATTTTTAACGAGAATAGGATAAGAAGTTGTTTATGTCTCTGTTCTTTTAATCTCTATATAGCTGTCTCCGAACCTGTCTATGAAAAATGCCATTAACGATGGGCAATTTGAATATAAGCTTGAAAGCAGAAATTCCAAATACGTATTCTCGGGAGAAAAACAATATTATTTTAGAACTGTGCAGGATCGTCTCCCATATTACCATCTTCAGAGATATCGCCTCATATTCGTTAGAAATATGCAACCAGAATTACATTACAAATTTCAGTCGGTAACATAATTTTACGATTCTACATTTCTCTCGAATAATTCTTCGATGTAGGCAATGTAAAATGCAATACTCCTCGAACATACTCAGTGCAGCTGTAGTTTCATCAAGCAGTACAAAAAAAAATACAAGAACTAATTTACTAGTAAAATCCAACATAATGGTCAAATTTTTAACGATAATAGGATAAGAAGTTGTTTATGTCTCTGTTCTTTTAATCTCTATATAGCTGTCTCCGAACCTGTCTATGAAAAATGCCATTAACGATGGGCAATTTGAATATAAGCTTGAAAGCAGAAATTCCAAATACGTATTCTCGGGAGAAAAACAATATTATTTTAGAACTGTGCAGGATCGTCTCCCATATTACCATCTTCAGAGATATCGCCTCATATTCGTTAGAAATATGCAACCAGAATTACATTACAAATTTCAGTCGGTAACATAATTTTACGATTCTACATTTCTCTCGAATAATTCTTCGATGTAGGCAATGTAAAATGCAATACTCCTCGAACATACTCAGTGCAGCTGTAGTTTCATCAAGCAGTACAAAAAAAAATACAAGAACTAATTTACTAGTAAAATCCAACATAATGGTCAAATTTTTAACGAGAATAGGATAAGAAGTTGTTTATGTCTCTTTTCTTTTAATCTCTATATAGCTGTCTCCGAACCTGTCTATGAAAAATGCCATTAACGATGGGCAATTTGAATATAAGCTTGAAAGCAGAAATTCCAAATACGTATTCTCGGGAGAAAAACAATATTATTTTAGAACTGTGCAGGATCGTCTCCCATATTACCATCTTCAGAGATATCGCCTCATATTCGTTAGAAATATGCAACCAGAATTACATTACAAATTTCAGTCGGTAAGATAATTTTACGATTCTACATTTCTCTCGAATAATTCTTCGATGTAGGCAATGTAAAATGCAATACTCCTCGAACATACTCAGTGCAGCTGTAGTTTCATCAAGCAGTACAAAAAAAAATACAAGAACTAATTTACTAGTAAAATCCAACATAATGGTCAAATTTTTAACGATAATAGGATAAGAAGTTGTTTATGTCTCTGTTCTTTTAATCTCTATATAGCTGTCTCCGAACCTGTCTATGAAAAATGCCATTAACGATGGGCAATTTGAATATAAGCTTGAAAGCAGAAATTCCAAATACGTATTCTCGGGAGAAAAACAATATTATTTTAGAACTGTGCAGGATCGTCTCCCATATTACCATCTTCAGAGATATCGCCTCATATTCGTTAGAAATATGCAACCAGAATTACATTACAAATTTCAGTCGGTAACATAATTTTACGATTCTACATTTCTCTCGAATAATTCTTCGATGTAGGCAATGTAAAATGCAATACTCCTCGAACATACTCAGTGCAGCTGTAGTTTCATCAAGCAGTACAAAAAAAAATACAAGAACTAATTTACTAGTAAAATCCAACATAATGGTCAAATTTTTAACGATAATAGGATAAGAAGTTGTTTATGTCTCTGTTCTTTTAATCTCTATATAGCTGTCTCCGAACCTGTCTATGAAAAATGCCATTAACGATGGGCAATTTGAATATAAGCTTGAAAGCAGAAATTCCAAATACGTATTCTCGGGAGAAAAACAATATTATTTTAGAACTGTGCAGGATCGTCTCCCATATTACCATCTTCAGAGATATCGCCTCATATTCGTTAGAAATATGCAACCAGAATTACATTACAAATTTCAGTCGGTAAGATAATTTTACGATTCTACATTTCTCTCGAATAATTCTTCGATGTAGGCAATGTAAAATGCAATACTCCTCGAACATACTCAGTGCAGCTGTAGTTTCATCAAGCAGTACAAAAAAAAATACAAGAACTAATTTACTAGTAAAATCCAACATAATGGTCAAATTTTTAACGAGAATAGGATAAGAAGGTGTTTATGACTCTTTTCTTTTAATCTCTATATAGCTGTCTCCGAACCTGTCTATGAAAAATGCCATTAACGATGGGCAATTTGAATATAAGCTTGAAAGCAGAAATTCCAAATACGTATTCTCGGGAGAAAAACAATATTATTTTAGAACTGTGCAGGATCGTCTCCCATATTACCATCTTCAGAGATATCGCCTCATATTCGTTAGAAATATGCAACCAGAATTACATTACAAATTTCAGTCGGTAAGATAATTTTACGATTCTACATTTCTCTCGAATAATTCTTCGATGTAGGCAATGTAAAATGCAATACTCCTCGAACATACTCAGTGCAGCTGTAGTTTCATCAAGCAGTACAAAAAAAAATACAAGAACTAATTTACTAGTAAAATCCAACATAATGGTCAAATTTTTAACGATAATAGGATAAGAAGTTGTTTATGTCTCTGTTCTTTTAATCTCTATATAGCTGTCTCCGAACCTGTCTATGAAAAATGCCATTAACGATGGGCAATTTGAATATAAGCTTGAAAGCAGAAATTCCAAATACGTATTCTCGGGAGAAAAACAATATTATTTTAGAACTGTGCAGGATCGTCTCCCATATTACCATCTTCAGAGATATCGCCTCATATTCGTTAGAAATATGCAACCAGAATTACATTACAAATTTCAGTCGGTAACATAATTTTACGATTCTACATTTCTCTCGAATAATTCTTCGATGTAGGCAATGTAAAATGCAATACTCCTCGAACATACTCAGTGCAGCTGTAGTTTCATCAAGCAGTACAAAAAAAAATACAAGAACTAATTTACTAGTAAAATCCAACATAATGGTCAAATTTTTAACGATAATAGGATAAGAAGTTGTTTATGTCTCTGTTCTTTTAATCTCTATATAGCTGTCTCCGAACCTGTCTATGAAAAATGCCATTAACGATGGGCAATTTGAATATAAGCTTGAAAGCAGAAATTCCAAATACGTATTCTCGGGAGAAAAACAATATTATTTTAGAACTGTGCAGGATCGTCTCCCATATTACCATCTTCAGAGATATCGCCTCATATTCGTTAGAAATATGCAACCAGAATTACATTACAAATTTCAGTCGGTAACATAATTTTACGATTCTACATTTCTCTCGAATAATTCTTCGATGTAGGCAATGTAAAATGCAATACTCCTCGAACATACTCAGTGCAGCTGTAGTTTCATCAAGCAGTACAAAAAAAAATACAAGAACTAATTTACTAGTAAAATCCAACATAATGGTCAAATTTTTAACGATAATAGGATAAGAAGTTGTTTATGTCTCTGTTCTTTTAATCTCTATATAGCTGTCTCCGAACCTGTCTATGAAAAATGCCATTAACGATGGGCAATTTGAATATAAGCTTGAAAGCAGAAATTCCAAATACGTATTCTCGGGAGAAAAACAATATTATTTTAGAACTGTGCAGGATCGTCTCCCATATTACCATCTTCAGAGATATCGCCTCATATTCGTTAGAAATATGCAACCAGAATTACATTACAAATTTCAGTCGGTAAGATAATTTTACGATTCTACATTTTTCTCGAATAATTCTTCGATGTAGGCAATGTAAAATGCAATACTCCTCGAACATACTCAGTGCAGCTGTAGTTTCATCAAGCAGTACAAAAAAAAATACAAGAACTAATTTACTAGTAAAATCCAACATAATGGTCAAATTTTTAACGATAATAGGATAAGAAGTTGTTTATGTCTCTGTTCTTTTAATCTCTATATAGCTGTCTCCGAACCTGTCTATGAAAAATGCCATTAACGATGGGCAATTTGAATATAAGCTTGAAAGCAGAAATTCCAAATACGTATTCTCGGGAGAAAAACAATATTATTTTAGAACTGTGCAGGATCGTCTCCCATATTACCATCTTCAGAGATATCGCCTCATATTCGTTAGAAATATGCAACCAGAATTACATTACAAATTTCAGTCGGTAAGATAATTTTACGATTCTACATTTTTCTCGAATAATTCTTCGATGTAGGCAATGTAAAATGCAATACTCCTCGAACATACTCAGTGCAGCTGTAGTTTCATCAAGCAGTACAAAAAAAAATACAAGAACTAATTTACTAGTAAAATCCAACATAATGGTCAAATTTTTAACGATAATAGGATAAGAAGTTGTTTATGTCTCTGTTCTTTTAATCTCTATATAGCTGTCTCCGAACCTGTCTATGAAAAATGCCATTAACGATGGGCAATTTGAATATAAGCTTGAAAGCAGAAATTCCAAATACGTATTCTCGGGAGAAAAACAATATTATTTTAGAACTGTGCAGGATCGTCTCCCATATTACCATCTTCAGAGATATCGCCTCATATTCGTTAGAAATATGCAACCAGAATTACATTACAAATTTCAGTCGGTAAGATAATTTTACGATTCTACATTTTTCTCGAATAATTCTTCGATGTAGGCAATGTAAAATGCAATACTCCTCGAACATACTCAGTGCAGCTGTAGTTTCATCAAGCAGTACAAAAAAAAATACAAGAACTAATTTACTAGTAAAATCCAACATAATGGTCAAATTTTTAACGATAATAGGATAAGAAGTTGTTTATGTCTCTGTTCTTTTAATCTCTATATAGCTGTCTCCGAACCTGTCTATGAAAAATGCCATTAACGATGGGCAATTTGAATATAAGCTTGAAAGCAGAAATTCCAAATACGTATTCTCGGGAGAAAAACAATATTATTTTAGAACTGTGCAGGATCGTCTCCCATATTACCATCTTCAGAGATATCGCCTCATATTCGTTAGAAATATGCAACCAGAATTACATTACAAATTTCAGTCGGTAAGATAATTTTACGATTCTACATTTTTCTCGAATAATTCTTCGATGTAGGCAATGTAAAATGCAATACTCCTCGAACATACTCAGTGCAGCTGTAGTTTCATCAAGCAGTACAAAAAAAAATACAAGAACTAATTTACTAGTAAAATCCAACATAATGGTCAAATTTTTAACGATAATAGGATAAGAAGTTGTTTATGTCTCTGTTCTTTTAATCTCTATATAGCTGTCTCCGAACCTGTCTATGAAAAATGCCATTAACGATGGGCAATTTGAATATAAGCTTGAAAGCAGAAATTCCAAATACGTATTCTCGGGAGAAAAACAATATTATTTTAGAACTGTGCAGGATCGTCTCCCATATTACCATCTTCAGAGATATCGCCTCATATTCGTTAGAAATATGCAACCAGAATTACATTACAAATTTCAGTCGGTAAGATAATTTTACGATTCTACATTTTTCTCGAATAATTCTTCGATGTAGGCAATGTAAAATGCAATACTCCTCGAACATACTCAGTGCAGCTGTAGTTTCATCAAGCAGTACAAAAAAAAATACAAGAACTAATTTACTAGTAAAATCCAACATAATGGTCAAATTTTTAACGATAATAGGATAAGAAGTTGTTTATGTCTCTGTTCTTTTAATCTCTATATAGCTGTCTCCGAACCTGTCTATGAAAAATGCCATTAACGATGGGCAATTTGAATATAAGCTTGAAAGCAGAAATTCCAAATACGTATTCTCGGGAGAAAAACAATATTATTTTAGAACTGTGCAGGATCGTCTCCCATATTACCATCTTCAGAGATATCGCCTCATATTCGTTAGAAATATGCAACCAGAATTACATTACAAATTTCAGTCGGTAAGATAATTTTACGATTCTACATTTCTCTCGAATAATTCTTCGATGTAGGCAATGTAAAATGCAATACTCCTCGAACATACTCAGTGCAGCTGTAGTTTCATCAAGCAGTACAAAAAAAAATACAAGAACTAATTTACTAGTAAAATCCAACATAATGGTCAAATTTTTAACGATAATAGGATAAGAAGTTGTTTATGTCTCTGTTCTTTTAATCTCTATATAGCTGTCTCCGAACCTGTCTATGAAAAATGCCATTAACGATGGGCAATTTGAATATAAGCTTGAAAGCAGAAATTCCAAATACGTATTCTCGGGAGAAAAACAATATTATTTTAGAACTGTGCAGGATCGTCTCCCATATTACCATCTTCAGAGATATCGCCTCATATTCGTTAGAAATATGCAACCAGAATTACATTACAAATTTCAGTCGGTAAGATAATTTTACGATTCTACATTTTTCTCGAATAATTCTTCGATGTAGGCAATGTAAAATGCAATACTCCTCGAACATACTCAGTGCAGCTGTAGTTTCATCAAGCAGTACAAAAAAAAATACAAGAACTAATTTACTAGTAAAATCCAACATAATGGTCAAATTTTTAACGATAATAGGATAAGAAGTTGTTTATGTCTCTGTTCTTTTAATCTCTATATAGCTGTCTCCGAACCTGTCTATGAAAAATGCCATTAACGATGGGCAATTTGAATATAAGCTTGAAAGCAGAAATTCCAAATACGTATTCTCGGGAGAAAAACAATATTATTTTAGAACTGTGCAGGATCGTCTCCCATATTACCATCTTCAGAGATATCGCCTCATATTCGTTAGAAATATGCAACCAGAATTACATTACAAATTTCAGTCGGTAAGATAATTTTACGATTCTACATTTCTCTCGAATAATTCTTCGATGTAGGCAATGTAAAATGCAATACTCCTCGAACATACTCAGTGCAGCTGTAGTTTCATCAAGCAGTACAAAAAAAAATACAAGAACTAATTTACTAGTAAAATCCAACATAATGGTCAAATTTTTAACGATAATAGGATAAGAAGTTGTTTATGTCTCTGTTCTTTTAATCTCTATATAGCTGTCTCCGAACCTGTCTATGAAAAATGCCATTAACGATGGGCAATTTGAATATAAGCTTGAAAGCAGAAATTCCAAATACGTATTCTCGGGAGAAAAACAATATTATTTTAGAACTGTGCAGGATCGTCTCCCATATTACCATCTTCAGAGATATCGCCTCATATTCGTTAGAAATATGCAACCAGAATTACATTACAAATTTCAGTCGGTAAGATAATTTTACGATTCTACATTTTTCTCGAATAATTCTTCGATGTAGGCAATGTAAAATGCAATACTCCTCGAACATACTCA